>JAPDVR010000007.1:22241817-22481817 GCA_026230005.1 Gila orcuttii | reverse complement strand
CAGGCCTACGTAATGCGTCTGCTCTACAGTAATAATGCCGGGGATCTGTAAATTGGTCTCGAGATACCATCAAAAGACTATTTAAGACTATCTTAGAGTGAAGCTATCCATGGTTTGGTGACAAAAGAAAGTGTGGTTTGCACTTCGTCTATAGCGCATGCTGATGCATTTTTCCCATTACGGATGATGGCTTGTGACTATATAGGAAATGGACAGTAGCTTTGAGATTATCTCTCATTTCCTTTCAGTCAGCCTGTCTGTGTTCTTTTTCACGTCTTTTATTCTCTCGTTCTCCCTCTCCTTCTTTCTTGTATGCATAGTGGATAGAGTTTTCTCGCTGCAGGCTATTTCTTTTGCTAAGCTGAGTAAAATGCAAATGCCGCTCACGAGAAATAAAGGAGGAGAGGACAATTCTGTGATTTTTGCTCCAGCTGCTTTGAGCTTTACTGACAGAAAACCTTGCTGAATGGCACCTTTTCTAGAGCCCTTCAGAGGTGTTGTAGTGTTCTTTCTAGATGGAAATTATTAAAATCTCTCAATGAGTCTTTTGTCTGTTGATATGTGGTCAATAATGTGAACATCTGTCCAAAACTACAGTGTGACTGTTTTCTGTACATTGCTAGGATACCTAGCCTAGCTGAGATGCCGCGCTCACAAGAGAGAAGAGGACAGGAGGAAAGATAATCCTAGCCATCCCGCCCCTATAAAGGAGCTTTCACTGAAAGAAGGCCTTGTGTGTCTTGTGTTTATCAGAGGGACTTGCTCTTACCTGCAGGGGGAAAAGAGATTTGAATTGCAGTCACTTGCAGAAGAAAGCACACCCAGCACATTTGAAACTTTCCTCAGACTGAACGTAGAGCTGAAAACGTTAATGACATCACTGTGATGTCATTTAAATAAGGCAGTGAGGCATCTGAAATGGTTTAGCAGCAAATTCACTAGTGTATAAGGGAGAAATTTAGTTGCTGTTTTCAAGGGAGACATAAGGCTGGTTAGCGATGGCATCAAATGCCTTGTTTTAGCGAGGAAGCCCAGCTTATTCAGTAGTCAATGTCAATAGGTGTAAATATTTCCCATGTATTCTCTTACAAGAAATCACTCAAAAATGTGTATGGAAAATAACGTCCGGGCCGCTGAGTTAGGACTCTGTGATGTGATTCAATTTCACTAGGATTTACTGTGATCCATGTGTGGATTCCCTTGGGAAATATGTGCTTTGATTAATGTAATACAGGGACTGGGGGAAATAGGTGTGTGTGAGTGTGTGTGTGTGTGTGTGTGTGTGTGTGTGTGTGTGTGTGTGTGTGTGTGTGTGTGTGTGTGTGTGTGTGTGTGTGTGTGTGTGTGTGTGTGTGTGTGTTTATAAACAGCTTCTAAATCATATAAGTGATGTTTTTTGAAAATGTAAAACTGCAGAAAGTTTTCTGTGATTGGTAGGTTTAGGGGTAGGCAGGGCCGGATTTATGAAGGGGGGGGGGGGGGGTTGGCTAGGGTATATATATATATATATATAGGGTATGTATATATATATATATATAGGCCTATATATACATTGTTAATATCGCACTCTATTGGGAAAACAATGTAAGATTACTAAATTAACGCATTTTTAAATATTGGGCACTCAAACCTCATTACTCCATAGCCACGCCTCTATCCTGAATATAGGTGCACCATTGAGTTTGGACCGTCTCTGCTTGTTTGCAATGCAAGAGTAAATAAAGAACTGGTTGTTTGAAAAAGTGCAGCATTTTCTTTACTCAGGAATCTCTCTCTATATAAAGGCTGATATTTTATTTATTTGAGGAGCGGAGAAGACTGTTTATAAGACTGTCATAGCTATAACTTTCTTAAATAGCCTGTGCGAAGCACTTATAACATGAGATTTTGGACAAATTACAGACAAACTGAGCACCTACATATCAACAATACATTTTATAACCTGTAAATTGATGGAAACGAAATGCACTTAGGTATAGCCGTTCTAATGGCGGACAAAACACGTTGACTATGTCTGACATTCACTGGTCAAAAACTCAATTTGAGTTTTGAGTAAAGCCAAATATATATACAGCCATAATAGGCTATCATATTTGACAACACAGTGTTTAATTGTTTAAAAAAATAGTGGTTGATCTTTCCCCATTTCCTGAAAAGCGGTTTTCGACAATTGAGGTTTCCGACCGAAAGTAACGGTTTATGGTTTTGTACAAGCTTTTGTACAAATAGGTTGGCCTATTTCATTATTCATATATTTCTTTAAACAATAATCCTGCATCAAGTTTCAGAAACTATAGGAATGTAGTCTACAAAACTACCTTATAATTTTAGATATCCCATCAGTTCAACTTTGCTTTATCGTTTCTTAAGAGTTCCCCTTACACTTTTCTAAACTTGGTGATGGATTTTTCAAGTTTTTGTATGCTAAAAGGTCATATAACAGCAGGCATAGTGTACCTACTATAATCTATGCTTATCGTCATACCAAATTACAAATACTCAATTTTTGTGAGGGAAAATATGTTTGTAGGCTATGTGTGTCAATGACAAATAAAGTTAGAGAGGATAAAAATGACAAATGCAACTGCAAAGTTTTTTAACTTTAACTTATTTGAAATGTACAACTTAAAAAAAAGAGGGTTTAATGTCTCTAAAAATGTACAATGGCATAACCACCAAGTAAAGGTATTAAATACATAATTGTAAAAATTACTTGAGGCGTTTTTTTTTTTTTTTTTTTTTTGTATATTAAATATTAAGAGGTTTTCTTGTTACTCCTTTTGACCTAATTAAAATGTGAATTTGTATAAAAAGATACAAATATGCGATTTATTTTAAATGGTTAAATACCAACAGGCGGTGTAAAGGCGTCCACTATTTCATGGCTACTTGCATGCAAAACACGATTTTAACCCCAAGTAATACAACCTTTCTATAACAGGCGTCAATTAGTGCGCAAAATGAAGGCGTAACAAGAAATAAAGTATCTAAATTTACAAATGGCACACTGGGCCATTGTTTAACATGACTAAGGACAGTGATTGATGGATCATCTGTGTACCAATGCCAGCTGATAGACTACATATTTCCCGTTATAAACGTATTGAATGACATGTAACAGGGAGGGTCATGTTTGTCTTTGCAAATAAATTCAAAATGCTGTTCCGGCATATATCTCACTAACACTTCACATGGCTTTTTGATTGATCAATTTAACGTTTTAAGAAACTGATTTCATAAGCGATAGAAACAAGCAAGCAATTGAAATTACAACTCATCAATTACATCTTTTAACACGCAATGTTATTGTTTGAAGACTTTTAAATGCATGTGACTGTCCTGCTCGTAAGAAACTGTCTTAAAACACCCACTTATTTGTTTTCACATTACACGAAAAAAAAAAAAAAAAACTCGATTAACTTAATTTTAATAACTAATTCGTCATATATTTGGATCCTAGAATACATAATAAGTAGCCTACCTTATAAGTCCATGATAGAAAGTCTTGGAATTGCTTAAGAAGCTAAGAAGCTTAATGAAATTGTCAAGGAGTTGATGTCATTAAACTCCCTGCATCCCTGCTATGATGCATTTGGCGCCTTTATTGGCCCTCGCAATTCCGCATTTATTTTTATATAAATAATGTGATTGTTTTTAGATTCTTTAGGCTATCAAAGTCAGCGCAAGGCCCTCACTGAAGAACAAGATCCACATAGATATGCATTTTACTGCCGATTTTTACAAACGTGCAATAGCTAGGCTACAACACGGCTCTTAAATTCAACATAAAAATTAAAACAAAACATTCAGGCAGAGAGAGTGAGAAAGAGAGGGAGAGGTAGATTTCTTACCGCAGGAATGAATCCAGCGCAGCTCCCTCTCTCTCTTCCTCCGTCTCGAGTGAATCCCGCTCTCCTCCGCTCCGCTATTATTTTCACTTAAACATATGAAAATTTATGCAAATGAAAATCAGCACTAACTGTTCATCGTTCGCAGTGCACGAGTGTCGCTGTCCTCGACCCTTTTCAATAGGCTAGCCTATATAGGCAGGCTATACCAGGAGTTGATCAATCCCCAAATAAACAAACAACAATAAATCACCACCCATGGATTAATACGGCGTGTTTATTGTATTCACCGGATGTTTTTTTTTTTTTTTTTTGGAAAGGACTGATATAAATTTAATTAAAGTTAGATGCAAAGGATATAGCCTACCAAAGTTACCAGTGAGACAAATAAAACAATATGCTATATTTGGTGTTTATTAGCTATGCGATTGTGTTTATTTGTGCTTTGTTTTTGTATTGTAATGTTTTATTTATTTTACCTCATTAGGTCATAGTCATATATGTTACTAAATTGAATCAATACATCAGTTTAAAAGTTTACAGTGCTGGTGCTTGAAACGGCTCTTCTTTATTCTAAGAATAAATCTGAATAGGCTAATGCTTTCCCTGAAGTTGCATACATTTTCTGGATACAAATCTAATCTATCCTCACTTCATTTGTACCCCTAAGCCAATGCTGAAATGCTTAATGTGTTTTTTTTTTTAATCTGCCTGTTTTGCTTTATCTGTATCCCATCTATTGAGATTTAAATGTTTGTTTGTTACTTGCCCATAAAAATCAGGCACAATTAGGCTAAAATGTATTATCATCATCAGTTTCATTTCAACATTTAAATGCCTGTTGTGGACAAAAGACCGACATCAGTAAAATAAAACAAACCCTGAAGCGAATTCAAGCCAAACAGTTTCATCTGCAAAGAAAAAAAAAAGAAAAAAAAGAAAAGAAGAAAAAAAAAAGAAAAACAAAACATCTAAATCATCGTTAACCGAAGCAAATAATGCCGTACACCGCAATAGAATTATATAAACTAAGCTTCCTGTTCAGAGAGAAGGTCTAGTCACTTGTATTCGTATGTTGACATATCCAAATTAGACATAGCAAATTGCAACGCCTTAACGTGATTTCTTAGCTGTGCCCTAAGATCTGTCACTCTCCCGAAGGATATCCAATGAGCATCAATCTCGCAGAAACTTCCTCGCGGTAATTGGGTGAAGGATGTGGATGGTGTGCGCACGCGGGGGCTAAACGTAAACATTCGCTTGCACTCGCGCTCAGAGAGAGGAACGGAGCGAGTGAGGACAGTGAAAGTCTCCCTCGCGCGTGTATTTGATAGAGTTATGTGCAGTGGAATGCATTGAAGATTAACGTCAGATGGACTCTGTGAAAGGAAGAAATATGAGTAGCAAGACTCTGTAAGAAAGGACTGAGGACCAGAGAGAAGTTTACAAACGAGCGTCTTTGATAAGCCTCCACATAAAAGTCAAGAGAGCGCGCGATGAAGTTCGGTGTGGGATTTTTGTAATTGTCACGTGAAGTTGATGTGAAGAAGAAAAAGAAGAAGAAGCAACAACACTTTTTTGTTCTCATAATTGGTCTTTAAGACAATGAAATTAACAATGGAATTCAACTGTAAAAGCAACTTCCATGCATAATGTGGATTTCTACGCTGAAGGTATTTCTTTCTCCTTTTGCTTACGATAAAAGGAGGTTTTGACGGATATATTTTTTGCCATTTTTGTCTGTGTTGTCGGTGGACCAAATCAAAATACCACGCATATTTTTTTCGAGCTTGAATAATTCATGAAATAGTGCGTGCCTTCGAGGCTTGGAAAAAAAAAGTTACGACAATACGGGGAGGGGGGAATAATAAGTAGAATTGTTCAAAGTGGTGAGGGGGGATGGCCACAGCGGCTTCCAATCCTTACCTGGCCAGCAATAGCATTCTCTCATCAGCCTCGATCGTGCACTCGGAGTCCGGAGGTGGTGGCATGCAGCCGGGAAGTGGTGTCGTAACATCGGTGTCGGGAGGGTACAGAGGAGACCCCGCGGTCAAGATGGTGCAGAGCGACTTCATGCAAGGAGCCATGTCGGCCAGTAACGGGGGGCACATGCTGAGCCATGCCCATCAGTGGGTTACCTCACTGCCCCATGCCGCTGCCGCAGCAGCCGCCGCCGCAGCCGCCGCAGCGGCAGAAGCGGGCTCGCCTTGGTCCTCCAGTCCAGTTGGCATGGCCGGTAGCCCACAGCAACAAGACGTGAAGAGCAGTTCAAACAGGGAAGACCTGCACTCGGGCACCGCGTTGCACCACAGACCCTCGCATTTAGGGGCTCACCAGTCGCACCAAAGCGCATGGGGTGGCACCACAGCCTCACACATCCCCACCATCACCGGAGGACAGCAGCAGTCCCAGCAGTCTCTCATTTATTCCCAACCCGGTGGTTTCACAGTCAACGGGATGTTGAACCCTCCTGGGAGTTTAGTCCACCCGGGGCTGATGCGAGGAGACTCTCCTGAAATGGATCACCATCATCACCACCATCATCATCAACAGCAGCACCCTCACCACCACCACCACCAGCACCACCACGCCGGAGTGAACAGCCACGATTCGCACTCAGACGAGGACACGCCGACCTCCGACGACCTGGAGCAGTTTGCCAAACAGTTTAAGCAGCGTAGGATCAAACTGGGTTTTACTCAAGCCGACGTTGGGTTAGCCCTGGGAACTCTTTACGGAAATGTTTTCTCTCAGACCACCATTTGCCGGTTCGAGGCTCTCCAGCTGAGCTTTAAAAACATGTGCAAACTCAAGCCGCTGCTGAACAAGTGGCTGGAAGAGGCCGACTCGACCACCGGTAGTCCCACCAGCATCGATAAAATAGCAGCTCAAGGCAGGAAACGAAAGAAGCGCACCTCCATCGAGGTGAGCGTGAAGGGGGCCTTGGAAAGCCATTTTCTGAAATGCCCAAAACCGGCAGCGCAGGAGATTACCTCTCTTGCGGACAACCTCCAGCTGGAAAAGGAGGTGGTTCGGGTCTGGTTCTGCAACCGAAGGCAGAAGGAGAAGAGGATGACACCGCCCGGGGTTCCTCAGACGCCCGAGGACGTGTACACCCATGCCGGCAACGTGAGTGCAGACACACCGCCTCCGTCCATGGACTGCAAACGTATGTTCACTGAGACGTAGAACAAATCATGTTACAGTTTATGTACAGTTCAAGTCAGCAAGATATCACAAATATTATATGTATATTACGAGATAACCCAAAACTGAAATCTTTAAAAGCTTTTCGTTTTTTTAAATCCTCCAATGTCCCTAACGTTAAATGACTGTTTGCTCTGTGTTTCAGGGGAGTTTTGTGGTAGATTACTTAAAAGGTGCAAGTTTGAAAGATGAACCAGACAGCAACCACAACAACGTGACAACTACGAGCTCCTATGGCCAGGAGATTCTGGTGCACTGACACCGAAATCATAACCAGCCCAAAGCCAACATAGACTTTATGGATTGAAATCACAAAAGAACTCCCAAGGACATGGATCAATGCAGACGAACATTAAATATTAAACAGTGGAAGAATTTACCCCAGGACACGTATCAATTTTACGCACAGGAATTATATTACTCATTTTAACAAAACGGAATTGTTTTGTCTACTCTCTTGGAGCATTATGTGCAACAAACTACACCTTTTATAATTCATAGTATTTTTGTGGACTACACTTCTGTGAATAGCCTTTACACAGAGAAAACTCTTAAGAAAAAAGAAAAAAAAATATTGATTACTCTCAAGCTGCACTTATTTTCCAATTTCAGCCGACCCCTTGTTAAACACTTTTTGTTGTTGTTTGGCTGAATCATCGTGGATATTGCCCTCTCTTCACTGCTTTTTCCCAGGCAGAATTTTTTTGGTGGGGTTTTGATAACAAGTCTGTGTAAATTTGGCAATATGAAAAATCAATGTGTTGGTTTAAATGATTTGCTTTATATTTTTCACTAAATCAATTTCAAATATTTTCAGGAGCAATTACAGATTTGTTGCGCGCTGTGATGACTTTCAACCTAGTAGCATCTCTTGTAGGCCTTCCCCCCTGACATTTTAAATATTGATTATATTTTATACTGTTAGTATTAAACTTGTTATTATATACAGATATTGTACACAAACGCATTGACGAAGCTGAAACAAACCGTTGTCAAACCGTTTTCCCCGTGGTTGTTATTTAAGTTCAGTACTGACTCAGCGAGAAGTGAATGAGAACAATAAATCTGATATAGCTTTCAGATGCATCGGTGCAACTTTCTTTCTTTCTTTCTTTCTTTCTTTCTTTCTTTCTTTCTTTCTTTCTTTCTTTCTTTCTTTCTTTCTTTCTTTCTTTCTTTCTTTCTTTCTTTCTTTCTTTCTTTCTTTACCAATTTGCTCAAATATTAAAACTAAATTCTAAATGAAAACTCATTTCTGATATTTGTTTGATTTGCTTTACTGAGATTTTTTTTTCTGAAATGTATACAAAGGGAATTTTGAAGAGTTTCTCAATATCCTGACCCTTGGCCTAAAAATGGGAGTCGAAGAACTTCCAAAATGTTTTCACTTCGCAGTGTCATATTGTTGTCTTATTTTCCTTTCTGTTAGCCTGTTTTTTATGTACTGTAGCCTATATGTTTTTTAAAAGAAACAATCATAACATGTAATTGTCTATTTAATATATATCTGCTATATTAACGGCGTTTAGGTCAAGATAAGCTTCAAGTCATCGTTCCGAAACAAATAATGTAATACATTTTATATTTGATTATAAAACTTTTTTTTTTCCTGTCAATGACTTACAGATTTTCTGAGACTCCAAATAGGCTAGTAGCCTATTTTCGTATTTTACCCATAGGCTATTATGCATTAGCTGACACCCACTATGCTGGTTTAGATTATTTTCTTCTCAACTGCATATAAATGATCAAAACATTCAGAGGCCTTATTGGTTCTAAAAACACTCAAATGTCATAAATCATATTATAAATCATGATAGCATCAAAGTGACATGGAAATGTGTTACAGTATTCAGAATACGCTTCATCTCTCGTCCTCATTAAATCAGGGTAATAATTTCCATATTTTGCTTGACATACATAACGTCCCACTAGAATGCTTTGGAAGTTTTTTTTATTTTTATTTCTTTCTTTCTTGTTTTAAAACACATATTCGACACATAAATAGTTATCAGCAGCGACGTGATATTTGCCTTAATGAACAACCCATTTACCGCTTTCTTTGTAGTATGTTATACAAACATTATTTTATTGTTTAGTCCAAATCATTTCAGTAAATAGCCTAACTGGATGAGCTCAATAAAACAACTGCAATATCTTAGTATAAATCAAACGGCAAAATTGCATGTATTTTAGGCCTAATTAAAATGCATCATATTAAATTGGCGTGCCTTCAGCAAACAGTTGACTTATTTGGCTTTATTATGAGAACGTTCGTTTCGTAAAATTCCTCTCTTTTATTCTTCAAATTTAAATTTGAAAAAGCACGAGCGTCCCGCTCAGCGAGTGACGTAATTTGGAAACCATTCCGTGCACGCTTTAAAGCAGTAGTGCATTTGTATGCATGGAAATTCGTATGCTTGCCACGTAGCTCTCTGAGCGCAAAAGGGCCTAGATCCTTCCATCAGATTGCAATGTAAAAGCGTGCAAAAACGATTGTGTGACTGAATTGCCTTTTTCTGTAGACCGACCGTTACTACTGGGGAATAGCACAACCGTTGGCCCTTAATTTTCATCAAGACAGGTTTGGCAATTTCTCCCATTTGTATTCATTTCTGCTATGTTTGAGATGGCTTTGCACTCTTAAGGCGCAACACCAACCTTCCAGCTGAACGACGCTTCTGTTGAGACTTGAGAGTGCAGCTGATTTTTTTTCTTTTTTTTTTTTTTTCTTAAGAACTTTTGTGTGGTAGTGACTATTCAGCTAAACACACTTTCCTTCTATTGAAGATTTAAATTTCGCGGATGATTTACCGTACATCCGTTGCATGGCAACGAAATTCAACCTGTGGTTTTAAGCACGCGCCCCACCCTTCACACGCAATATAGGCTAGGCTACTCAATGTTAATAGCACCGCTCACACACCCAGAATAACTGAGTTGTGAAGCTTGCAGTTTCTGTCTAAAATGCTGTCTAAAATGCACTTTTACTGAATGAAATAAGACTTTTTATATTACTATTTTATAGTTTTAATTTTTAGCTTTACTTTGAATAAAATGCACTATTCGAAAATGAAGAAGCCTACATTTTTGTAAAAGTACATTTTCAGTGATTGCAAAGTAAACAATCAATTACATTGACTCAAAACAGTCAACCTTCAACAAAAGTATCATGTCTAATGAAAATAGCTGTCCACGCGCAATGATAAAGAGTATGACTGATGATTCTGATTAATGTGATAAAAGATGGTTTCTTCTTCAGGTGTTAGACCCTAAAAAACTGATACCTTTTATCTTTTAAATTGAAGAATATGTGCGTAAGTCTATTTATCGTTTCTGAGCTCTACTGTAGACTAAAAAAATGCAAAAACTATAAGCAACAACAACAACAACAAAACCCTGTTAAAAACACGTAACTCTAGCACGCAAAATGATTATTTTCTATTACTTTTTATTTCATATTTAGCTCTGTTATGTGGGGATGATACGCATATCCTAATGCTTAATGCAGTCATTATATATAGGCTATATATATATATATATATATATATATATATATATATTATTATTTTTTTATATATATATATAGGCCTATATATCAACTCGGGCTTCTCTTGAGGTGCCAAAAGTGTGTAACTGAAAGTAAAACAATTAAAATGATGATTCGAATTTAAATGTTTTTATGAATCTTTTTTTTGTTTTGTTTGTTTTTTCACACTGCTCTTTTAAATCATTTGTATAAACGGTAATTTTACCCAAATAGTTTGATGCATATGGACCATAGAAAATAAATCATACCCTCTCATATTTCTTTAGCGCCATCTTTTGGCATTCCCTCCCGCACGAATTTAGAGTATCAATATCAAACCTTTTTTTATAGATAAAACAATACTGAATGAATATTTAAAAACAACATTAATTATAATTACGAAAAACGTGCTGGAAATACTATTTTTGAAAACTTTTGAATTAAATTCTTTATTTCCTTTATGGGTGTAATTTATTTGTTTACACAATAAAAATAAATAAAATAAAATGATAAAATTGGTGTTACAAAAAAATTTGAAAATGGTGCAAAGGCTAACCATAAACCTTTAAATGCCTCTTTTAAAGATATTAAACTGCATATGTTTGCCTAGTGTACACAAGCTTGGGATTAGAGACACAGAAAGATAGCCTAATTAAAATGTTCATAGTGATGTATTTATTTCTAATTTCTTAAAATCTGCTTTTTTGTTCCATGCAGACTAGCCGGCTGTGTCTCACTATACACAGCATAACGTTTGCTTTTCTCGCAATTCCCTTCAGTCCTGCAGCCAATAGATGTGGTCCGAGGCTCATGGATGGCTGAATTAGTGGCCAGGGGACCTTCACTGTCCCACACCTGCTGCAAGCCCGTGGCACACTGCCAGCTGAGGTCAGTTAGCCCGCCAGGCACATTACCCTGGCAGCAGTTGCCAAGGTGACAGCATGTCAGAGCCTGCCCATTGAGGAGTGAATGGAGGGCTGACGGCCAACGCATCGCTGCCTCTGACCGGCCCCTGGAACTTCAGGAAGTGGGGGACCGAGAAGGCACACATTCAAATGCTCAGCAATAAACTGACTCTACACGTGGCAGGGGCCTAAATCCTTAACCTCTATAATCTCAACATTAGTGCTGATATGTGATACTAAGTGAGTTAAACACACTTTTCCATCTCAGACTTGGTCGGTCTGGAAGTGCTTCGAATGACAGCAGTTAATTCTGTATAGGTAACAATCATAAATATGGATATGAGTCTGTGTGTGTGTGTGTGTGTGTGTGTGTGTGTGTGTGTGTGTGTGTGTGTGTGTGTGTGTGTGTGTGTGTGTGTGTGAGAAAGCAGGAGAGAGGATGAACAGCGATAAAAGACGCTAGTAGAGAACAGGAGGTGAAAGGTGTTCCTGCTTTTGTTGTAGCTATCACATTAAATGGAGGATGTGAAGCAGAGGGGAAATAAGCTGTGGGCTCTGTGGTTTAATAGATTACTTACAATTGGACACAGGTATTTGGAGTTAGCCATTATACCCTTGAGGCTAAAAAAAAAAAAGAAGGTAAAAGACAGATCACAATTCAAGAAAATCTGCTGCTGCTTCTCGTTCAAACGCCTTTGTGTTTTTCTAAAACAAACATATTAATTTAGCATACTGTTTTGTGCTTTCAAAATGCGGCTGCGAATATTTGCATTAGCATGTTTTTTGCTGTTTCTGAAGAACACTTACACATTATCAAGAGCCCTTTCAAGCATAAGCTCTTTTAAATTCAACTCATTGTAGTCACGGCACAATTTGTTAAGGTCAAATCTTTGTCTGAATGGATTGAGTCAGAATTGTATTGAGGTCATCAAAAAGCACAAAGCCATATCTCTTCAAGGGCACATCTGAATTTCAGCTAAGCTCTTAGAGCCTCAATCTCCCTCGGAAAGAAAGGGAAAAAATGTAGACCTAAACCCATGGAATAAGGTCTCGGCATTAGAAAACGGCCCGACAGGCCTCTCCTGAAACGCTATTACAGAATGCGGAGACTGAATTCAATATGCACGTATACGACGAGCCATTTGGCAGCTCAAGAAAATCATCCTCAACACATATTTCCGGGATTGTTTGGTTTTAATCTTCTGTTTTCGAGAACTCACAAGCCCTATAGTGAAGGATTCGGTTGGGATGTCAAATCCAAATTGTCACTTCAGAGAGATTTCTCCTTGGACCACGTCATTATTAGCAAAAATGGCAGAACAACAAAATCCTTTCATAGATGAGAGGATACTTTTCACTTTCTCTCTGCTCACATTTCACTGTACTTATAGAGGATAAGTGCAGGAATTCCTGTTGTTCAAGCCTCTCCAAACATGTCACATACGACGTAGCGGAGAGTTTGCGGGCTGAAATAAAAGTAGCTAATTGATGCAATACACCAAGGACATAATTATCTCTTTGAATAACTGGCGGTGGTTTAATTGCTGGTAATTGTTCTCCAAACCTTGTTCAGAAGTGATGAACACAAGACTGTTATTATGCATCATGTGTTAATCCTGCTAGTCTGGCTTAGTCATTAGGGCTTCTGTATCAAAGCGCCACGATAAGGGCAGCAGAGAGGGGGAAATATCATACACGCACACACATAATTGTGACATAATGCATTATAGTCCTGCATTCCACCTTGATAACCTCAGCCACACACTGCACCTAAATGCAAACAGAAATAAACAGGCAATCTCTGTGCCACCTATTCACGGTCCTCTTCTTTTTGCTGTCACACGCTCCGGTGCGAATTTTCCCTCAGATGTCATATTTATAACAGTGGGGTTTCTGTTATCCTGTGTTTGCTGTTAATTATTGCCACATTGCAACACCAGACTCCGAGCTCTACAGGAAACAAACACTGATTAACGTGATTGGGCCTGCTGAGAATTGCGGGTCCAGTTGAAGTGTGTTGATTGTTGAACTGTTCCCACCCTCTCACCCCAGCAGTCTTGCCCTCTTGCCCTCTGAGCCTTGTGAGGCCGTTCAGTGGCAAATACTTCAAAAGATGTCTGGGGTTTGCATAATCCAAGATCTGATCGCAACTGCTCGTGTTTTTTTGAAATTACAATGAGAATGTCAATGAAGGAATATTCCGGGTTCAGTACAAGATAAGCTCAGACAGTATTTGTGGCATAATGATGAATTAAAAAATAATAATTACCAAATACTTTTAAACTTGTCCCTTTTCTTTAAAAATGGCAAACATCTGGGGTACAGGGAGGCGCTTATAGACTACAGTTAAACGTGAATGGGGCCAATACATACAGTAAACGTTAAAATACTTTTCTACAGTTTAGCCACAAGATATAAACAATAGCCATTCACTGTAAAAAAAAAAAAAAAAAAAAAAAAAAAGGACAACCAACTTGGAAGTTTAAGTCATTTTAACTTAAATTACATTAAACTGACTTTAAAAACTGAGTTGAATCTTGTATAACGTATAAAACGTATATAAAAGTTGAAATAAAAAAAGCAAATAGCAACTTTATGATCATATTTTCTTTTACAGTGTGTCAACAAGATTTCAGTGTGGGAAAAAAGACATTTAGTAACCTTTTCTGTGTAAAGTTATATCTAATTTTACAACTTTGTTTCCATGTCATCAACCACAGAAATGACAAATTTATAGCTGCTCAAATAATAGAGTTTTAAACAGAACAGTTATAGAAAAAGTTCAAAGCTTGATTTTACATCAAATTGATCAAAAGTGACAGTAAAGATTTTTAAATTGTTACAAAAAAAGTTATATTTCAAATAAATGCTGTTCTTTTGAACTTTATACTTATCAAACTATCTTGGGGGGGAAATGCATCAGTTTTCACCTAAATATTAAGCAGCAAAACCATTTCAGCATTGCTAATAATAATCAGCAAATCAGCAATGAATGAGTTTTTAAGGATCATGTGACACCGAAGACTGGAGTAATGATGCTGAAAATTCAGCTGTACCATCACAGGAATAGATCACAGTCATTTCACAATAGTACACTTTTTACTGATCAAATGACAAATAAATGCAGCCTCCATGAACATAATAGACTTCTTTTAAAAACATGAAAAAAAAAAGTACCGACCCCAAACGTTTAAATGTAGTTTAAGTGTGTTTTTTAAATTAAAAATTATAAGCTTCACATTTTTTCTTTTATCTCCCCCATTTAATTCCATTGTAATTAGCCCACTACAACTTTTAAAAAAATACATTTAGGGGAAATTATTCTTATTTTATTGCGATCAACATTATGCTACACTGTAAAAAAAAAAAAAAAATATATATATATATATATATATATATATATATCAACTTGGATGTTTAGAACATTTCAATTTAAATTACATTAAACTGACTTAAAAAAATGAGCTGAATCTAGTATAACTTCTGAAAAAAGTCATAAAAAAGCTTAACTTATTTCGATGAGTTAAAGCAATGTAAATCGTTGTTTGAATTGTTTTGATTGGGGAATATTAATTTAGCATTACTCAAAATAACTTAAAGGGGAGCACGGAACTTAATAATAAAAATACAAATAACACGACAGTTAAACATTAAAGAACAATAGAGAGCACAGCACATCATTTCAACACCCTTTTTCTTTGCTATTGGTTTAACCTGTTTTCTAATTCCAGTTCATCTTAAAGTAGATTGATGTGCAGCAGGCTGGCAGTGCTTCTGTTTGATATTCAGACTCAGCACTTTGGCTGAAGGGGGAGAGGAAGTCTCTGTGGCTCTTTCCTGTCTCATTCCTGAGTCTCACGGGCTCATGTTTCACCTGCTGCATCTGAAGTCTGCCACATGTGTGTATATGAGAGTATTTATCTTTGTGTTTTTTTGAGCAATGAATTCCTTCCGTTTAACAAAATAGCTTTTGACTGAACATGACCAGATGGAGCAGGGGTGGTGTTATTGATAGGGCCGGAAGTTTCGAATGAAGCGGAAGTGCTTGAATTAACATGTTCATCATACTGACAGTTGATGTGCAAAATAGATCCAGGGTTTGTATAGTTTTTATATCACTGTGATAGTGATAATTCACACACTGATCATCACTGCCCCCTGCTGGTTTTGAAATCATTGAGATGATTTATCAAGATTAACACTTCCTTGGTGCAACGCTCTAGTTCAATTACAGGGGAAGCAAATTAATGTCCTCCCTCAGTGAGAACATCTAACATGAATATTCACCAATACATTTAAATTCAATTATTCTTTCATCAATCTTTGTAAGATCAAATATCTATGATCAAAGCCATCTGAACATTTGTAATGTATGACTCTAAACCGGATTTGTAGCAACCTGACAAAGCATAACGGTTTATTCATGGTCTTATGTGCCACAAACTGTAAGAATATTTGTACAGGGATTTGTATGAGAGGAATAAATGCTGAATAAATTACACATAGGCATGATGGTAATATTCAGACCGATCTGTAATCCATGATTCAAGCCACCAAAGCGGTTAGAGAACATGAGAGCAATGCCCACCGAAGAGAATAAAAACTCATATAGCCACATGGATTGATTCTGAAAGATTGTGGCTCCAAATGCGCCGCCTCATGCAGCTGTTTTTTTTTTTTTTACAGACGTGTTTTAATTCACTATATTTTCAGAATATAGTATTTAGTAGCCTAATAGATTTACAGAGACAACCATTTATTTCACTTGGATTACACTTCATTTCATTAAAATAAAACAGCAGTTTGCACATTTAGGATACGTTTTGAACTTCTGCCGTCATTTACTCACCTATCAAATGGCTTTATAAAATTTGAAATTAGCACACAAATCAAAGGGACTTGGCTTGGCATCCTTAGTCACCACCTAAGAAAAGAAAAATGCAAAATTATGTTGCACGTTTCTCGAGATTTTCAAAGTGAAAGTGTAAAAGCGCTTCGAATAAAAGTGAATCCACATGTACCAGATGTGGCCCGGATCTGGGCCGACAGACACTATGTTGCGGTCTGGGGTACCAGGTGAGTTACTGAGCAACTTTACTACAGAAAAGCCACACGTGTAGCTGATGTGATGGAAATGTCAAAAGTCTAACAATGCAGTATGGTAAAAGCATTGCGAGGTCATAACATAGTAGCCTATACTGCACAAGGAACCATGCGAAAATAAATCAATAATCCTCCCTGTAATCATAATTTGAATTAAAAAAAATAAAAGTTGTGTTATTGTTTTACTGCCAAAGTTTATTTCAGATGGAAACTTGTGAACTGTATGTACACTAGGTAAATTTTGGAGTTTTGTAATAATGCAAATATAGTGGCACATATTTCCAGTGACCCTATGTTTCAAAAAGAGAAAGAAAGTCATAGTGGTTTGGAACAACATGAGGGTGAGTAAATGATGACAGCGTTTTAATCTCTGGACGAACTAACCCTTTGAAGGAGTTTTAAGCTTTGAAACTGTGAAAGTCAAGCTTTCACATGGATGTCCACAGTCATGGCTCCTCTGTTTGAGATTATGCAACAGGTTAAGTCATTAATGAGTTTCCAGCTGAGGGCAAAGATGTCTGCATATGTCCTTTAACCGTGCAAACAAGCTACAAGAGTGCAGGAATGATTAACCTGCGCAGCCACAATAGGCAGGTGTCCCTTCGGTGGTTTGTTAAACACCGAATTACACTTCCTCGGCCAGTACTCTCTATGCCTCTAATCACATCTGCAATTACAGAGCAGAAATACTGCCCCTAATTGATACGGCCCGCCGATTTGTTTCGATTTCTCGTCACCTCAAGTCATTTTCTCCCTTTACCCCGCTGGCTTCTAATGAATGGACTCGTTAGGAGGGGGCGTGTCTAAGTGAAAGTGACTCTAAGCACAGCTTTGCCAGATGTATGATGGCAGGGAAAAGGGACAGTGTTAAAACAGCAGGAGGTGTAATGGCACCTCAGAGCTGGATAGACGGGGAGGGAGTGGGCACCTGTCCATTAGGCCCTCCTGAGGGTGGAAGTGTTAAGTGTCTGGGTTGCAGTCAAACTCTAGAGGGACAGTTGTCATAGAGACACAGCTGTCAGCCAGTGACTGAGTTTGGGAACTGTGGCTATACGCTGATGAAGATCGCAGATTAGATGGTGCAAAAGACTGACTAATATCTGCACCTCTCCTCGTATTCACCCACACCTGAGAGAGACGTTTGTCTTTTGACGAGGACTGTGAAGAGGACTGATAAATGAGCACCAGATGAGGGACAGATGTAAGTGTAGGAGTTTGGATCCTATTAGCGTTAGATTAATCCTGGATATCTAGCCTCGTTTGGACCGTTTCAATTTGTGAACCTATTCCTCTGAAGCATATCTTAATCCCTTCCAGAACAGAACGCAAAAGCGAACTTAGCTCATTTAAATACAAGCGCATGGGAAGGTGTCACAAACAGGTGCAGTGGGTGCAGGTGCACTAAAAGTCTGAGACTACTGCTATTTAATACTTTTTCCATTACTAATTACATTATCAAACATTTTGAGTGATTGAGGTTTCAGACTTTTTAGGCACTACTGCATGTCCTTGAGACTTCAGATAGATAGATAGATATATAGATGATAGATAGATAGATAGATAGATAGATAGATAGATAGATAGATAGATAGATAGATAGATAGATAGATAGATAGATAGATAGATAGATAGATAGATAGATAGATAGATAGATAGATGGATGGATGGATGGATGGATGGATGGATGGATGGATGGATGGATGGATGGATGGATGGATGGATGGACAGATAGATTCTCGTGCTGCGATTTTGCATCTTTCTTCATTTATGAAATCATGCCAGATTTTCAGTGATGTTTTCAGACTTTTGGACCCCATTGTATGTCCTTCAGAAAGTAAAAAATTAAATAAAAAATAAATAAATAAACAAACAACAATTCACATCTTCATCGTAGCATCTTCATTTATTGAAAGAGAGAAATCACTTCTTTTCTTCTTCTAGTAGATCTAGTAATGTTTATGTCCAAGTAGACTTTAAATTTGAGATTACAATGAGGTTTCAGACTTTGTTTTTTTTTTTACCCCATTGTATTTCTTTAAAACCATAAATAAATAAAACACAGTTCTCACGCTGTGATTTGGCATCTTTCTTCCTTTATTGAAAGTGCAAAATTACTCCCTTTCTCTTCTAAGACTATGTTGTGTATACTATTAATGAAAAAATGCTTTATAGGTACAAAATCTTGTGTGAGACTAGAGAAAAACAATATTGGTAACACTTTACAATAAGGTTCGTTAGTTAACATTAGTTAACTACATTAGTTAACATGAACTAATAATGAACTACACTTATACAGCATTTATTAATCTTTGTTCATGTTAATTTCAACATTTACTAATACTTTATTAAAATCTTGTTAACATTAGTTCATGCTCTGTGAACTAACATGAACAAACAATGAATAGCTCTATTTCTATTAACTAACATTAACAAAGATGAACAAATACAGTAACAAATGTATTGCTCATGGTTAGTTAATGTTAGTTAATGCATTAACTAATGAACCTTATTGTAAAGTGTTACCACAATATTCTGTACTCTGAATAAGATCCCAGCATAATCAATTGTATCGTTCATTGATTGACATTAAAAACGACATTTCATTTGGTTATTCATAAATCTATCATTCAGTGTCTGCATCTCTTCACCTGTATCCATTTAAACTGAGGAAAATTCTTGTGTTCCTCAAATTGCATTTTTTGAGTGTGGGTTGGCGGATTAGAGCAGCTCTGTTGAGATTGCATTAGATCAAACATCTGAGAGGTAGTTGACAGGGAGATGAGCTCTCGTAGTGCCAGTTTCACTTTGCGTGATCAGCATAATTGTACGCCAGAGCCTTGATGGGCATATCAGACTGCTGGGTTTGATGCCAATTTAGACATGTGTGCCTTTGTAGTCACCTCACACACTCGCAGGTATATTACACCTCACACTAGGCTATATGAAGAAAAAAATCACCTTTTAAATTCAGCATTCAAGTGACTTATATTTCTGTACACTTATGTTTATGTCAAAGGGAGAGCAGGGATATAAACACTTATCTTAATGGCACATTTATTCTATAATTAAGGTAACACTTTATTTTGATGGTCCCTTTTGAACATTCTGTTGACTATAAGTAACTTTGCAACTACATGTCAACTAACTCTCATTAGAGTATTAGTAGACTGTCTGCTTACACTTTATTGTGATGATCCCCAACAGACATTCTACTGACTATACGTAACTTTGCAAGTACGTCATCTTATTAAAGTTTATATACATACACATACATAATTTAATATATAAATTTGCCATTTTTCAATGACTTTGAGTTCAAGCCTTATTTACCCTTGTACTGTATAACTGTGGATGAATTGTGAAATAAAGTTGTACAGAAATAAACATGGACTCTTAATAATGATGAACAGAAAAAGGAAATCTTGCACAAAAAAGGGGGTTTTGGCTCAGTTTACATAAAAGTCAAGTCAAGTCAAGTCAAATATATTTATATAGCGCTTTTCACAATATAGATTGTGTCAAAGCTGCTTCACAGTATCAATCAAAAAAACTTAATGTTTGTTTATTACTGGAAAAAAGACATCCAAGTTTGGTAGAGCTGATCAATGGTATGATTGGTTAATTAATTTGAATATCCCCAGCTGAGCAAGCCAAAGGCAACAGTGGCAAGGAACATGTTTTTCTCGTGCTATAACTTGACTCGAGCTCCGCGTTGCCACTTGAACTAATTGACAACTGAAATGCGAGCTATCACGTCACATTTAAGAGCGCCAAAACGTCATTTAGTGTTTGAATTTCGTGATAAAGTGAACAGATTAAGATAGCTGATACTTTGTTTCACATCACAAGTAACACAAAGCTTTTTGCTATGATTGGATGCTGGAGCGATAAAAATAATGTTCGGTGTAGGAAAAAACTTAGGACCTGCCTACCCTGGAATGAACTACGGGCGATTCATAGGGTCAAATGGAGCCTGCTTTTAAAGTTTCTATTTTTAAAGTGTTAATGCGTTATTGTCGCGTTAACTTGCCCTAAATTCAACAGGAGAGATAACACACACACACACACACACACACACACACACACACACACACGTTAAAACACACAAACTTTTTTGAGTATTACACACATTCTTTTTAACAGAGAGGAATTTTAGTCTACCCTGAACTGCATCTAATATCCATTCATCCATCTGACATTGACACCTTAAATAGTGTAACTGTTTTGCAATTGTGAGAGATGTTAATGATATCTGGTGTATTAGCAATTCCTAAAACAAGTGTTTGCAGGTTAGTTGAACCATTCAGACTGTACAGTAGTGTGTTTAAAGATCCGCTCATCAGCCACGCAGGGAATCTAAGCAGCAATGAGGTCCACAAGTCTGTCATGTCTGGCAGTATATAGTCCTTTAAGCGATGAACAACTGTTCATGATGTGGGCTACTGACTTCAGGTGTTGAGGGGGGTCATGCAGCATGCAGAGGGGTGAATGGGTGGAGAGAAACCACAGTGATACGTTTTGTAGGAAGAACCTGCAGACGTGCTTTTACACAGAAAGTGAGGATCTCCTCGCTCATGGTGGCATTGCTGTAGATGGTCTGTGACACAGAGGGGTCCGCACAGGGCAGTTTTACCAACTTTCCCTGAAGTTTCAGACTGGACCAGTACTCCATATTTTGGGCTCTTTGAATAGACAAGAGAGTCTGCCTTGATGTTCTAGGCTGGAGCAGGTGAACAATGTTGTTATGGTGCAGCTGTTATCCACAATGACAGATGGGTCCTCTACGACTGCATCAGAGACCTCTACAGGTTGATAATGAGAGGTCCACTTCAGTTCAGTACCTGTCCTCCAGCATAGGTCGTTTAAGTCTGGCCAGTCCGATGACAGACCAAATCCCTGTGCCCGTCCATCCAGCTTTCCATTGGTCTTTCTTTTGAAACCCAGGAAGCTGTCTTTCTTCCCTTCCGTCTTTTAAAATTCAGCAATAAAATCCACACACACACACACACACACACACACACACACACACACACACACACACACACACACACACACACACACACACACACACACACACACACACGTACAGTTGCAGTCTACACACATTTTCCCGCCCCCTTTTAATTGACAGGATATAATTGTCCCTGATCATCGGATGACCCATATTGAAAATAATTACTTTTGTCAGCTGATACTGGTTATTGGCCGATTGGTGCATTTCTAATTTATTTATTTTTTAGTTTAATTATTATTATTATAATTTATAGTATTATTAGACAATATTATTGCTATTTAGTGATATTTAAGGATGCTGATAATTCAGTAATGATTATTGTTCAATGCTTTGCTTATAATCTGTGTGTAATATAATGCATTGTTCACCACAGATGGAGAAGCTTCCTTTAATCTGTGCAGTTATAAACTGGACAATGTTGCCATCTTCTGTTCTGACATAGAACTGCATATATAATGATTCCGAGAGCATATTCCAGGTCATATGTTTAGGCTTACTTTAAATTGATAGTATTAATAGTAGCCTACTTAACACGTACATTGTCAACATTTATTATAATCAATTAGTGAAAGTGATTGGTAGGGGAGAGTGGGGCACAACCTAACACATTTTGGTTTGGGCTGAATTATTAAAAAAATTAATAAGTTAGATTAATCTTTTTTTTTACACAAGCAACATACACATCTCTGCTACAAATGAACACTTAATGTTTTTTTTCTAGGACCTACCATTTTCGTACAGTTGCACTGAAAGTGACAGAAGTGCAAATGTTACAACTTACCCCATATGCGGGGTTAATTGTAACAGACAGAGGGGTTAGTTGAAACACTTGTGTGTAACATATAATTCAGTACTATTTTATCTGTATAGTTTGATGTTGTTTGTGCATCTGTATAGATAAATATCCAAACATCCATCCCTCATCCAATCATATTTCTATTATGGATCAATATCATGGATAGAGATAGGAAAGGGCTGCACAGTTTTGCAACAAATAAATACATAAAATCACCAAACATTGTAATTGCAATTGAATTATAATTGTGTGTGGCAGCTGCATGCAAAATTATTATTATTAATAATAATAACAGTAATAATAATACAAACAATCTTAAAATCACATTTTAAAGGATTTATTTAATAAAAAACAGGCTATATTCTTAATAAATAAACAAGTGATCAATGCAAACAAATGTGAACCAAAAAAAGTAGTAAACAAATGTGAAAAAAAATCATTCTTTGACATTTAACTCTGATTATCTTCAGGGTCCTTTTAAACCGCAAATGACTTTTGCTCAATTTTTAAAAAAATGTTCTCTTTGTTCAAATAATATGAAACTTTCTACGGCTCTCAACACTTTCTAGATCTACAAAAAAAAAATAATAAACTGGAATGATATCTGTTTTTATGTTAGCATGAAAAAAACAGTGACGTTAGTTGTCTTCGGGTTCCCTGGAGACCCTGCATAGTAAATATACAAAATTCATCATCAAAATCAGAAACAACGCAGAACACATAGACAAAAAAAGTGGCACACTTCCAACAATGCAAAAAACATCCACAATGCAAAACTAGCATGCTCGCCACACACGCGCACACACACACACACACACACACACACACACACACACACACACACACACACACACACACACACACACACACACACACACACATGTCTGGTTCGCTATCTTTGTGGGGACCCTCCATAGGCGTAATGGTTTTTATACTGTACAAACTATATATTCTGTCCCCTTACACTGCCCCTATCCCTAAACCTATCCATCACAGGAGACATTCTGCATTTTTACATTTTCAAAAAACATTACTTAGTGTGATTTATACGCTGTTTTCCTCATGGGGACCGCTGACTGGTCCCCACAATGTAGGTGATCTCAGGTTTTACTATACTTGTGGGGACATTTGGTCCCCACAATGTAATATAAACATGAGCACACACACACACACACACACACACACACACACACACACACACACACACACACACACACACACACACACACACACACACACACACACACACACACACACACACACACACACACACACAGCAGCCTTATACATGAGACTCCAGCAGCTCAACAGCCTGGACAACTCCTACAGCTACAGCCACAGTGAGACACACACACACACACACACACACACACACGCACACACACACACACACGCACCCACACACACACACACACACACACACACACACACACACGCACGCACGCACACACACACACACACACACACACACACACACACACACACACACACACACACACACACACACACACACACACACACACACACACACACACACACACACACACACACACACACAGCAGCCTTATACATGAGACTCCAGCAGCTCAACAGCCTGGACAACTCCTACAGCTACAGCCACAGTGAGACACACACACACACACACACACACACACACACACACGCACACACACACACACACGCACCCACACACACACACACACACACACACACACACACACACACACACACGCACACACACACACACACACACACACACACACACACACACACGCACACACACACACACACACACACACGCACACACACACACACACACACACACACACACACACACACACACACACACACACACACACACACACACACACACACACACACACACACACACACACACACCAGAATCGTAGTCAAGCACAGGCAAAGGGTCTAGCACAGGAAGGCAGTCCAAACAAACAAATAAACAGACAGGGGTCAGAGGCATAAAGGGAATCCAAGAAACAGGCAAAAATCCAAGAACCAAGAGACAATGAAACCAGAGAGAATGCTCAGAAATGCAGCGCAACAACATTCAAAACTTTGCAGTGAGTGAATGAGGAAACCAGTGAGTGAAAGAGTCCAGGCAGTGAGTTATGGGAGATGTAGTTTGTGAGGGAATGACAATAGTCTGATGTGGAGCCCTCTGGTGACTCTCAAGGACACTCCAGCTGATGATTGTCACACACACACACACACACACACACACACAGAGGGAGTGCGAGAGAGATGAAAGGATGAGACAAAATAATTTAGCATGCACACACACACACAGTTTAATATTTCTTACTAAATGTTATGTTTTTTACTGCTTTATTTGCTCATTTGTTATTGCTGTTCAGTTCATTGTATTTTGATGTCCATGTCATGTATTTTTACTCACTATGTAATATAACTGTTAATTTCTGTTCTGTTACAGTTAGTAACTAAAATGTTGATTAAAATTATAGAATTATATTAAAAACAGATGATTGAAATAAATAATAAAATCTAAAGACTAACATTTCTCTTTGTAACATCTTGTTCAGGTTTGATTCTAATCATAATGTAACATTATTTAAAAACTTTTTTTCAGTACAAAAAAGCTAAACTTTGACAAAAGGTATATACATATATTTTTTATAATTGTGATTTTATCATATTTACGTATGAATCCAACTTGTGAAAATATATATTTTGGTTAGTCAAATAGCAAATAGCATATAGTGGAGCTCTATAGCCATCTAGTGGTAAAAATGATAAAAAATGGGCAAAAATCTTACATTCAACCATGTAAAATTATCCATGTTATCCCCATGAATGAAAGTTAGAAATCTGGCTCTTTTATAAAGTGAATTTTACATAAAATGCTGTTTTTTGTAAAAAAAAAAAAAAAAAAAAAAAAAACTATTTAAATAAATATTTATTCATTTATTTATAGAAATTTAAAAGATATCATAAATCCTCCAAAAACTGCACAAATGTTGAGTAAAAACATTAATAAACAGAGTAATAAAAAAAAAAACTATTATTCTGTTACAAATTAAATGTTATTGTCTGGGGTCCTTGGAGACCCCAAAGAAGACACAAATGAAGATAATCAGAGGGTTAAATTCCAACATTGTTTGTAAAAGTCCAACACAGTTAAATGTGGCAAAATAAATATATAAATAAATACTCAAACCTGAAAAGTTGTGTGGCTCCCTGTTTTCATTTCATTATCGTTGAACACTTGGCGCCTTAGTTGTAACACTGTGCTACAACTAACCCTGCAGTGTAAAAATATTTTAAGCCTAGCTACAGTTGCTAGGAGTTGCTGACATGTTTCAAAAAGGTGCTATGTTTTAGCCAACTAATATAAATTTAGATTTGGTGACGTACACACCCAACTCAGAAACCGAAAAACACTCAAAACATTCTTTGTCCAGTCTCTTCATGAAATCTTATCAAAACTTTCCACAAATCAGCGGGAGACTGTCTTCTGGCAGTGAGAGAAAATAAGCGGAAACACAACCTCCTAGACCCTGACCAACTATGTAAAAGGTCCATGTTGCATTTAACCCCGCGTTACGTTGTGCCCCGCGCTCCCCTACATTATTCTCTAATAATATGCTATTTCATTTCACAGGCTTTGTTGTAGCAGCATTATACAGTTATATAAAGTTATACAGACATTGGTATTTTTAGAGTCACAATACTTTGAACATGCAAAGTAACAGTTTAACACAGTGTGAGCATGCAGCACCTATGAATGAAGGTCAAGTTTATACATATGTCTCAGTTTATATTTTAATACTTTATATAAATGAGAATGAGGAGCAGTTTCATTCGGCTAGGTATTTGAGTTTTCCGAGCATCTCATTCTCATGTGGGTCTTTCTGTAAATGTGTGACGTGACATCTCAGTGAGCATCAAAGAGTGAGAAAGGGTCTATAGAGTACAGAGTGTTCCATTCCATTATTGACAGGCCAGAGATGGAGAGGTTACCGTGGTGACAGACACAACACAATCATCTCAGAGGCCAACAGCAATGTCACTCTCACTCCTGCATCATCCAAAACATATTAATATGAAACCAAACTGCAAGTGGATTCTATTTTCCTACCGTTACAGAATGACTGACCATAATGTAGGGCTGGGTGATATGGCCTACAAAAAAATCCGATTTACGATTTAAATCGATTTTTCCCCACCCTACTTAAAATCAATCTGCAGATGACAAAGAAATTGTTCAAAACAAGTTTTAGCAAACTTTATTTTGTTTTGATTTTCCCTTCTGAACGGTGTTCATTTTAGGACATCCTCAGACCTCAGACATATGAAGACAAGGCATCATGCCTCAGACTAAAAGGCTTCAGTCATACGACAAAACGGCATCGCGCCTCAGACTGAAAAGCTTCAGGTCTCAGAAAAAACAATGTCAGGTGTCAGGTCTCGTACAATTAGGCGTCAGACGAAACAGCCTCAGACATAAACGCATCGGACGAAACGGCATCAGACAAAACAGGCTCAGACAAAAAGGCATCAGACATAAAGGCATCTGACATAAAGGCATCAGACATAAAGCATCGGACGAAACGGCATCAGACAAAACAGCCTCAGACAAAAAGGCATCAGACAAAAAGGCATCGGACGAAATGGCATCGGACGAAACAGCCTCAGACAAAAAGGCATCAGACTGAAAAGGCATCAGACTAAAAGGCATCAGCTATAAGGCATCGGGCGAAACTGACTCAGGTGGAGTTTAGAGGTTCGCATTGCCCGCCCCATGTGACGTCACATGTACGCGGTTCAGATCAGATGGAGGCGGTAACCCGTCATGATATATTTGTATATTTTCTTTCATCAAATGTTACACTAATTACGTTGTATACAGAAAAGAACATGCATTTCGCGAGTTTTATTTGCACGTTTAAAAAGTTAGATGACATATTTCAACTAGCTATAGCTTGTAGGCTATGTTGGCAAACTATGGATAGTTTTCACGATCGTAAAAGTTAAAGCATTCGTTCGAGCTATTAGACTGCTTGATTAAAACTGCTTGAGCTTCATTTAACATTGCTGTAAACATTTTTCATTTGTATCATGGGCGGCGCTAGGGAGGGGCTAGCAGGTGCTTCAGCACCCCCAATAAAGACCAAAGCACCCCAATAGCACCCCCAAAAGTAATTTTTGGAAGCAATTATATTCAGGCTGTGAAAACTTGTCTTGTTTTTTTTCCAGATACTAAGTCGTTATTTCAACACATCTCATTTCGACATTATAAGTCGTTATTTCGACATAAGTCGTTCTTTTTCGACATAATATCTGTTATTTCGATATAATATCTCCTTATTTCGACATAATATCTCGTTATTTCGACATAATAACTTGCTATTTCGACATAATAAGGGGACATTCTAATCTGCATTAAGACCCATTATGCGTTTTATAATGGTTTTCTATGGGAGAAGAATGCTAAACGTTTAATTAAACGCGTTGCGTTCATATTCTGGGCTCATCTGATTTTTTTGTAGTATATACACCAATAATTATTTTTGGGGGTGCTATTGCAGTGCTTTGGTCTTTATTGGGGGTGCTGAAGCACCTGCTAGCCCCTCCCTAGCGCCGCCCATGATACAAATGAAAAATGTTTACAGCAATGTTAAATGAAGCTCAAGCAGTTTTAATCAAGCAGTCTAATAGCTCGAACGAATGCTTTAACTTCACGATCGTGAAAACTATCCATAGTTTGCCAACATAGCCTACAAGCTATAGCTAGTTGAAATATGTCATCTAACTTTTTAAACGTGCAAATAAAACTCGCGAAATGCATGTTCTTTTCTGTATACAACGTAATTAGTGTAACATTTGATGAAAGAAAATATACAAATATATCATGACGGGTTACCGCCTCCATCTGATCTGAACCGCGTACATGTGACGTCACATGGGGCGGGCAATGCGAACCTCTAAACTCCACCTGAGTCAGTTTCGCCCGATGCCTTATAGCTGATGCCTTTTAATCTGATGCCTTTTTGTCTGAGGCTGTTTCGTCTGATGCCGTTTCGTCCGATGCCTTTTTGTCTGATGCCTTTTTGTCTGAGGCTGTTTTGTCTGATGCCGTTTTGTCCAATGCCTTATGTCTGATGCCTTTATGTCTGATGCCTTTTTGTCTGAGCCTGTTTTGTCTGATGCCGTTTCGTCCGATGCCTTTATGTCTGAGGCTGTTTCGTCTGACGCCTAATTGTACGAGACCTGACACCTGACATTGTTTTTCCTGAGACCTGAAGCTTTTCAGTCTGAGGCGCGATGCCGTTTTGTCGTATGACTGAAGCCTTTTAGTCTGAGGCATGATGCCTTGTCTTCATATGTCTGAGGTCTGAGGATGTCCTAAAATGAATACCGTACTTCTGGGATTCGATCTGGATTTCCCCCTTGGGGTTAAAGTGCAATCAGGAACAACAAGCCAAAAAGACAAGATGGCAGGCCCACCTTTGTAAACAGTGTAAATGTAACATAACATAACATAACATAACATAACGTAACGTAACGTAACGTTACGTAACATAAAATGGGTGGATTGGGATTGGGGTGATGTAAAAAAAAAAAAAAAAAAAAACTTGCAACACAATATATAAGTGTATTGTGATTGTCAAAACATTTGGTAACTAAACAGAATTTTATTAAGTTTAGTGTCAGGACAATGTTTACATGGTACAATGACTGGTATATGCTACTGTTTTTATTATTGCTTGACACAAATTTCACAATTTCAATTCAATTCTTGTGATTTGATTCTGATCTTCAATATCGATTCCTTTGGATAAATATTAGGTACAGTAGTTATGTTAATGTGTCACGATAATTTTTCTCAAAAACAAATATCTCACCTAATGCTGTAAACATACAGAGCCCTGTCAGCTGGTATTATTATTAAAGGTTAAAAATAACATTGCAAATGAAATATAATGCGTTTTTTATAATAACAACATTACAATATTTTAATGATATAGATAAAAATTTAATAAATATATAATATAGTTATCATATTTAACAAAATACTCCCCTCTATAGAGGGTTCTTTTACGAGAGGTTCTCTCGTATTGCGCAAGTTGCTTACGCTATGGGTAAAGTAATCTTTTCTCGAGATATGAAGGCAAAAAATTATCCTTAATTTTGTATTTATTGTCAACGCAGTGCAGCAGCTAGCAGACCTAGAACAGGCTATCTAGCATGCTCATTGGCTGCTCTGCGGCTACTGCAGCAGCCTACCACTGAGCCTGGCGTGACATCACGCCCAATGAGGGCGCTTTGCGCCCTCTACGCGTCACAGCCCGCCAAAATGGGGGTGGCTTACCGTATAAACATCAGGCTCAGAGGCTGCTCCTCTGATTTTCATCTCTTTAGCGAAGCTCTTCGCATCGCTTGATCCTGAGAGAAGCCGCCGCCGTTGAAACCAGCGACTGCAAGCAGAGGAAAGCGTCTGAGGAAGCCGGTCGACTTCGCTGCCTTCAGCCATCCGTGCCTGCTACGCTATCCGGCGACAGTATCCTTTTGCTCTTTTGCTTGCTGTGCGTGTTCGCCGCCGCGACACTCACATTCTCCTAAAAGAGCGTGAGGCTTTTTTATAAAAATGCCACGCACTTCCTATGGCTCGTGCCGAGCCCCGCTCAGCGCCAGAGACCGCCACATGAAATGCGCTCTCTGCCTGGGCCCAGACCACGCAGCCCTCGCTCTTCGTCGGGAGGCTGCGTCCACTGCGAAGAACTCCCGATGTCGACCCTGCGGGCTCAACTCGAAGTGTTCAACGCCGAAGCTGTCACTCCGCCCTCTGTTGGACCGGCGCCGCCGAGAAGGGGACGAGAAAGGCCCGGATCCAGCTGCCATCACGGATTTAAGGAGCGACGCTCCAGCTCAGCTGCAGGCCGCTCACGTGATCAGCCTCCTGCGCGAAGCGCTAGCCAGCGTCCAGCTTAGCCTCTGTCTTCGCAGCGACGAAGTCCTCCTAGCGGCAGCAAGGAGGAAAAGATGGTTGAGTCCCGGCGTGGCCAGACCACCATCGACATATCTCGCCCTGTCAGTCCCCTTAGAAAAGGCTACTGCAGCGGTGTATTCAGCAGCCAACGAGCCGGTAATGCAACCCGCTCGCCAGCACACAACCGCCGTTTTTACGGCGACCCAGACAAATCTCAAGAGTATAATGTCTGGTTATCCGGCTCACGCCGTTGGTGCCCTGAGTGTAGAAAGTGTGCCCACATCTCAGTGTTCACCCCTACACGCAAGCACGATACCCCCCGTGTCTCTCACACTCACAGAGCTCACCCTCATAAAGCTGGCAAATGCCGCTCGAGTGTTAGATGTAGGAAATGTGCCCACAACTCTGTGCTCACGCCTACTCTCTGCCCGCTCTGTCACATGGCCAAAACAGCCTCATATCGGTCAGGTTATGAATGTAAGTTACGTGCCCGCTCACGAGCGCTCACGCTTACTAATAAACGCCTGGCGCTGCTCGCGGATCACAAAGTTATCTCAAAACGTTCCCCATTCAAAGCAATCGGGACGTTACATGTGAAACAGCCAGCCATCGCTGTCAGCGAGCCACCGTATTCAAGCAATACCTCCGGTTCAGTTTTTCGAGTCCACGAAGTGCGGCGATCGGAACCCGGAGGCCATTCTGCCCTAGCTATGAATGTAAGTTACGTGCCCGCTCACGAGCGCTCACGCTTACTAATAAACAATTCGCCCCCGGCGCTGCTCGCGCATCACGAAGTTCTCACAAAACGTTCCCCGTTCAAAGCAATCGGGACGTCACACGTGAAACAGCCAGCCATAGCTGTCAGCGAGCCGCCGTGTCTCTCACTCTCACAGAGCCCACTCTCATAAAGCAGGCAAACGCTGCTCGAGTGTTAGATGTAGGAAATGTGCCCACAACTATGGGCCCACGCCTACTCTCTGCCCGCTCTGTTACACGGCCAAAACAGGCTCATATCTGTCAGGTTATGAATGTAAGTTATGTGCCCGCTCACGAGCGTTCACGCTTACTAACAGACACAGACCCAGATTTCTAACTTTCATTCATGGGGATAACATGGATCAGAGTGACTCAGAGCTGCGTTTCAGCTCTGCAGCCTTGGTTAGCGGCCGACTGGTACCAGCGAGGGGTGACGATGGGAGCCGTCTCATATTGAAAAGTCATCTCGACGGACGCCTCCAATCTAGGTTGGGGCGCTCTCTTCGAGGGCAGACCGGTCTTTGGCCTGTGGTCAGACAGAGAGAAATGCCTTCACATAACTGTCTGGAGATGATGCACTTTCTCCCGCTCATACGAGACCACAGATCGGACAACATGTCTGTGGTGTCATACGTGAACCGTCAGGGCGGTGTCAGACACAGAAATCTCTGCAATCTGACGGAACGCCTCCTCATATGGTCCATATGGTCCCAGCACCTTCTGCGCTCGCTGAGAGCCACGCATGTGCCAGGCCATCTGAACGACGGCCCAGACAAACTGTCCAGGAACAACATTCCCCCAGGGGAATGGTCCCTGCACCCCAAACAGTCCAGTTACTGTGGCGCCTTTTCGGCAAAGCGGAAGTCGACCTGTTTGCGTCAAAAGACAACGCACACTGCCCGATGTTCTTTTCAAAGAACGAGGATGCGCTGGCCCAAATCTGGCCCGGCCTCCCACTCTATGCTTTCCCTCCGGTCTTTCTGTTACCACAGGTAATCAAGAGGATCAGGGAAACGTGCCACTCGGTGCTCCTCATAGCCCCGCGATGGGAGAACCAAATCTGGTTCCCGGAGCTGACGCGGCTGTCACACACAGCCCCTTGGCCGATTCCGGTGAGGAAAGATCAATCTGGCATCCCCATCCAGAGCGCTGGTCTCTGCATGTATGGTTAAAGGGATACTTCAGCTCTGGGAAGATGAATGTGTATTTAATAGTGGTCATTTATATAGTAGAAATGTAAAATTATTTTGGAAATTGAAGCATTCTAGACTGAGAAAAGGCAGAAAATTTATTTTTTACTCATGTGGCTGAAAGACAACAACTCCCAGAATGCACTTGCTTTGCTTGCCCTTAGGAGGCCAGGACACTCCCGAACCACACCTACCGGTTACAGGCGGCAGTATCCGAAAAATTTCTCCACACATTCTCTAGGCTAATACATACTCTAGTAACAGTAAATGTTTATAAAAAGAACCACAACCAATGCGAGTTATAACTTTTAATTAAAAAAATAATTAATATTAACACTTTTACACTCAAAGCTCTTCCAGAGCTTCAGCTGTTCCCTTTCAAGGGAACTCGAGCTGCGTCAAGCTGTGGGAACGCCTCTGCGTTGTGCGTCCTGAAGCACGTATGGAATCAGCCCAATGGAGAGATGGAACGTCATAGGCGGGTGACGTCATCGACCAGGAAACTATAAAGCACCCCATAAACACAAGCGCAACAGCTTCTGTGCCTTCAGTCGCGCTATATGTGAATCTGTCCCTGTGTGAATATTGTCTGTCCTTACATACTCTGCACCACACAAACAATTTATATATATATATATATATATATTAAGAGAGATATGGCGAACAAACAGCAGTTTAGGGAGTGTGTCCCTCCCTGCTCGCGTTATTTAACGAGTGGGGATACACACGTTCTTTGTGTTGTTTGTTTGGGAGTGTAGCATGCCCAGTCAGCTTTCGAGGGAGCTGATTGTGAGCATTGCGAGCGTCTGCCATTAAAGACGCTCCGCTCCCGCCGGGCGCTCTTCGAGGAGAGCGGTTCGGTGCGCGCTCCCCGCGGTTCGGGTCCCGCTCTTGCCGAGGCAGAGCGACGACGCGAATCGTGGGGATCGCATATGGATCTCTCAGCGGGGTTAGAGACGGGCTCTGCCTTATCTCTCCCTTCACCTGTGAGATCCAGTGCCTCAGTCCCGTATTCGGAAGCACGCGCTGCGGTTTCTTCCGCTCGGGCTGAGGCACCAGTGTTGCTTCTATCCAGTTCTGAGGAGCTGGATGTTGCTAGTATATATAAGGGAGATGTGGAGGATTCGCCACCTTACACTCCCGAAAGCAATGAGCTAGTGGAGGTATTAACAAGAGCTGTAGAAAAACTCAGCATTGTATGGCCAGTGACTAGACAGGAGTCTGTTTCTAAATTAAAATTAGATGAGAGATTTTCGCCGTCACGAGTGCAACCTCCACGCCGGTGCGTGCCGTCTTTTTTTTCCCGATCTCCACACTGAGGTGTCGAAATCGTGGGAAAAACCGGTGTCATATAGAGAAAATGTTTAGTCCCCAGACTTCAACATATTTAAATATGGTGGGGGATAAATCATATGGTTGTTCGGCTATGCCTCGCGTGGTAGAGACGCTTGCGAGTTTTCTCTCCCTCGAGGCTGCGTCATCTGTTAAGGCACCGGCATTACCCACCAAGCCTCTTATGAATATTTCGTTTTTTGTGGGTAAAGCGTATTCGGCAGCAGGTCATGTCTGCATACTATGTCTGTTATGAAGAGAAAAAAAAAACGGACATACCAGGCTGACCTGCTGAGGGACGTGAGTGAGAGTGAGGAGGTCAGTGCTGACGTGGTTCGCGAACTGCGTCAGGCGGCTGATTTTTCCCTGCGTGGCCGTAGAAAGACATCTGTGGTTAAATCAGACAAATATAAAAGGGAAAGGAAAAGCTTTCCTTTTAGACACTCCTCTCTCCCCCCTGGGTTTATTTGGCGATGCTGTAAATTCTGTCATCAATAAATTCCAGGAGAAGGAAAAGCAAATAACAGCTTTTAACAAATTTCTCCCTTTTAAAAATTCATGTGCCTGGGACTGCTGGGCGGGAGCAGCCCCGGCCGTCTGCGAGCTCATCACATAGGGCGCTGAAGCAGAGTGTCGCGTCTCGTGCTCCCCCTGCTGGACAGTGGGCTCAGCCGCGGCACTCTCAGCCGAAATCTCCCAGTAATAGAACTGATCTGAGGACAGTTATATTAGCTAAGAAGGCTTCGGCTGAGAAGTCCTGGCGCCACGGCGCGCAGGACACTGAGGGTGGTTCCCGCCGAGGCGGAAAGGTGTTCACCTCTTTCTACGGTGCCCATTCCTCCTCGGTGCCCTCAGGGGCCCGTTCTGCCAACCCCGCCTTAATGCCGGGGCGCAGACGGTCCCAGCGAGCGATTTCCCGAGGGACGCTCGCTCCCTCTGAGGAGGGTTTCAGAGCGGTTAAACCAGTTGTTCCCTGCCGGTGTGCCGTTACAGGGCGCTGCGTTTGCTGCTCAAGTTACACCAGAGGCCAGTCTCGAGAGACTGGTACCCTTAGTAGAATTTCTGGCAGAGGGGAAAAGCCTTCCAAAAATATCTCATTGGGTCCTGCAGACAATAGAAAAGGGTTATGCTATCCAATTCAGGTGTCATCCACCAAGATTCAGAGGGGTTCTGCCTACAGTGGTGGGCTCCGAGCAGGCTCTGGTTATGGAACAAAAGGTGAAAGCACTCCTTCAAAAGGAGGCTATAGAACGGGTTCCTCCTCCCATTGTGGAGTCAGGCTATTACGGCCGATATTTCATCGTTCCAAAGTAGGATGGGGGGTTGCGTCCAATTTTAGACCTGCGCCTATTGAATCGCTCGGTAGGGAAGCCAAAATTCAGGTTGCTCTCTATCAAGCAGATCGTGTCACAGATCAGATCCGAGGACTGGTCTGTCACGATAGATCTAAGGGACGCGTACTTCCACATTTCCATCCTTCCACAACACAGGAAGTTCCTGAGGTTCGCCTACGGGGGCGAGGTGTACCAGCACAGGGTTCTTCCGTTTGACCTAGCTTTATCTCCCCGCACTTTCACGATGGTGGTTCGGCATCGAGATGTCGTTCTCGTTCGTATCAGGAAGTTGGGGTTGAGGCCGAACGCAAAGAAAAGTGTATTATCTCCTTCTCAGAAGACCACTTTTCTGGGTGTCGTTTGGGTTTCGGTTTCGATGCAGGCGCGACTCGCTCCGACCCGCATCACTTCGATTCTCTCAGCTGTGAAACAAGTAAAGCTAGGCCAGCTACTTACTGTAATACAGTTTTAGAGACTGTCGGGTCTGATGGCAGCAGCGTCCAACGTTATACCTTGCGGCCTGTTGTACATGAGACCGCTACAGTGGGGGCTCAGGACCAAGGGGTTCTCCTCGAGGGGAAATCCGCTCCGCACGGTCAAAGTCACGCGGTGCTGCCTTCGTGCTCTGGTCATGTGGAAAGAAACTTGGTTCCTGTTCAAAGGTCCTGTGCTGGGTCGCGTGGCGCTAATGGCGGATGCTTCCCTCACAGGGTGGGGGGCGGTCACGAGTGGTCGTCCAGCCCAAGGTCTGTCTCAGGACCATCATCTATCATGGCTTATAAATTGTCTAGAGATGTTGGCGGTGTTCCAGGCTCTGAAACACTTCCTAGCAGACCTGAGAGGTCATCATGTGTTAGTTCAGTCAGACAACACGTCGGTGGTCTCTTATATAAATCATCAGGGGAGCCTGCGGTTTCGCCGGCTTTACAAGTTGGCCCGTCAGATCCTCCTGTGGTCCCAAGGGAGGTTACCATCTCTGACAGCAATGTATCTTCCTGGGTATTTGAATGTGGTAGCAGTCTCCCTGTCGAGGCAGGGGCCGAGGCCGGGGGGTTGGAGTCTCCACCCCGAGGTGGTGGAGCTCCTTTGGTGAGTTTCGGTCGCGCCGAAAAAAAAGAAAAAAAAAAGAAGAGGTGGACCTATTCACTTCCAAGGTGACCACGCACTGTCATCTGTGGTTTTCCATCAGCCATCCAGCCCCTCTGAGGTTGGACGCTATGGGGCAGCCGTGGCCGAGGTCATGTCTGTTCACCTTTTCCCCGATTGCTCTGCTACCTGGAGTTCTGGAGAGGGTTCGCCGGGACGGGGTCAGCCTACTACATAGTAGCCCCATTCTGGCCGGCCCGAGTATGGTTTGCGGACCTGATTTCTCTCCTGGACGGTTCTCCTTTGGAGCTCCCGGTCAGGAGGGATCTACTCTCTCAGGCGGGCAGCATGATATTTCACCCCCGCCCAGTACTGTGGGCTTGGCCTCCGAGGGGGCCCAGCTCATGAACTCTGGTCTCTCAACCGAGGTGGTTGAGACCATTCTTCACTCCAGAGCTCCATCCGCGAGGAAGCTTTAGGCCTTGAAGTGAAAACTTTTCACTTCTTGGTGTGGAGAACACCTGCAGGACCCGGTTAACGGCCCAGTGGGTGCAGTGCTGGATTTCCTGCAGGAGCGCTTCTCCACAGGGCTATCCCCCTCCACACTAAAGGTGTATGTGGCGGCACTGGCTGCTCACCACGTCCCTTTCAGTGGAGTTTCTCTGGGGAGACACCCGCTTATAACTCGTTTCCTTCGTGGCACATTGAGGCTGAGGCCAGCAGTTCGTACGAGGGTGCCGGCCTGGGATCTGGCCATCGTATTAGAAGGTCTTTCCCAAGCTCCTCTTGAACCTATCGAAGAAGTTCCTGAGAAGTTTCTCACGTTTAAGACTATCTTTCTTCTTGCTATCTCCTCACTAAAGAGAATCGGTGATTTGCAGGCTCTGTCGGTTTCACCCTTGTGCCTGGAATTTCGCCTGGCATGGTTCAGGCTCTTTGACCTACAGTTCTGCAGGCCTTCTGTCCTCCTTCATTTCTGTCGTCTGACCAGGAGAAACTTAATTTACTCTGCCCTGTTAGGGCGTTAGACTCCTATATCCACAGAACTGCCCTGTGGAGGAAGTCAGAACAACTATTTGCGTGTTTTGGGCCACCCAAGAAGGGGCGTCCCGTGTCTAAACAGAGAATAAGCAAGTGTGTGGTCGAGGCTATCTCACTTGCCTATGAGTCGGCTGGTCAGCCTACACCTTGGCTGTACGAGCCCACTCTATCAGGAGTATGTCTTCACCGCATACTTTCATTAAGATCTATGACCTAGACTTAATTCCTTCCCCTGGGGCACAGGTGCTCTCGCCCTCTGTGCGCTAGTTCTCACATGGCGGTCACTTGGTCCTATGGCGACGCGGGTATTAGCGTTCCCACAGCTTGACGCAGCTCGAGTTCCCTTGAAAGGGAACGTCTCGGTTACGTATGTAACCTTAGTTCCCTGATAGGGAACGAGACGCTGCGTCATCCCACCATACTCCCGGCATTCCCGCTAGCGCTTCCTTCAGGCTATCAGAAGCTATTGCGCTTGTGTTTATGGGGTGCTTTATAGTTTCCTGGTCGATGACGTCACCCGCCTATGACGTTCCATCTCTCCATTGGGCTGATTCCATACGTGCTTCAGGACGCACAACGCAGAGGCGTTCCCACAGCTTGACGCAGCGTCTCGTTCCCTATCAGGGAACTAAGGTTACATACGTAACCGAGACGTTTCCTTATATTTACAGTATTGCCCGTCAGCAGCTGGATATCTCCGTCTGATATCCTGGACAACACAGGTGGGCAAAACGAGACGATAGTCTTTACCAAGTCTCTCGCCTTGCAGGACCCATTCCATAAAGTGACGGTAGGCTGTTAGGCAATATTGTCTACAAAACAGTAAGCACAACGTTAGCAATGCGAACTATTTGCACATACAGTATGCTATCATAGATGTAAATATAACAACAATAGCTCAGCTGACTACGCGGGAAGAACATTGTGATAATGCCGAGTGTCCAAACTCTGTACATTACGTCTTGGTAAAAAAAAAAAAAAAAAAAAAAAAATACTCACTTTACACTAAGCCGTCCGTTTGTCCCTGCGGGCTTTGGCTGGCGTTTCCAATTTATCTCGTCTAGAAGAAAATGGCATCGCAGAAATTCGCGACAGCAATAGGACTCTCTATCTGTTTCCATAGGCGCACAGCGAGAGCACTGACACCACCAGTCTGCCCCAGCTCGAGTCTGGCTGGCCGGGCTCTTCCTCCTGACCGCCGAGCCGGTCTTGCTCCCCTGCTGCAGCAGCTGCTCCGGCCGCCTCTTCCTCCATCTCCCGCAACTGTTCATCACTGTATTGCGGCTCGTACAGGTAGCCACGGGCATCAGATTCGCGCAACAGATCTTCGAAATCCCCTTCTACCATTTCAACTTCAAAACTACCTTTCGCCATCGTGATTAGCATACTATACAAACTTTATACACAAAGCAAGAGCCTGTTAGCTTAGCTTCTACAGAAAGATGGCTGACACTATCTTTACATTCTGTGAGTGAGATCCCGCCCCATATGGGCGTGGTGAAAACATGCGGAACTAGCTACTAGTACTGGCTGTAGTTTTAAGCCTCTGGCCTAGAAATCCTAGAAAGGATTTTTTCCAGACTAAAAATACATAAATCTCTCATATCAGGGGGATATGAGGGGGGGAAGCACGGTAATTCGAAAATACTACTGGTTTTCTACTGATACAAAGCTTAATGCTAAATCCTGAAGTATCCCTTTAATCAACGGATACCCGTTGTCTTGCCAGAAGGAGTGATGAACACGATTACGCAATCCAGAGCTCCCTCTACGAGGCGGCTCTATGCGTCTAAATGGTCTGTGTTCTCCAAATGGTGTGCCGATAGAAATCTGGACCCACGGACATGAGGGGTGTCGTGGTTGCTTAGTTTCCTTCAAGAGCTGTTGGACAGGGGCAGGTCCCCCTCCACACTTAAAGTTTATGTGGCGGCGGTTGCAGCATTCGCTGAATCAACGCACGGCCAGTCAATAGGAAGGAACGAGCTGGTCATCCGCTTCCTTATGGGAGCCAGGAGGATGAACCCCGCAAGACCCCCGTCGGTTCCTATATGGGATCTTTCTTTTGTCCTAGAGGCCCTGAAAGCATACCCCTTCGAACCGCTAGATTCCGTGGACCTGAAGTACCTTTCACTCAAAACCGTTTTTCTGATAGCTCTGTCATCAGTTAAACGCATGGGGGATTTACACGCGCTATCCATTAGCGCTGCGTTTCTTGAGTTTGGACCGTATGACTTCAATGTCATCCTCAAACCAAGACATGGCTATGTCCCTAAGGTGTTGGGCACTCCCTTCAGAGCGCAGGTCATTTCTCTATTGGCTCTGCCTGCATCCGATAGTGAGATTGATGTTTGTCTCCTCTGCCCTGTTAGGGCGCTAAGGGCTTACATTACGCGCTCCGCCCCCTTCAGGCGCTCGGAGCAGCTCTTCGTTTCGTTTGGTGGGAGCACCAAGGGTCTCGCCGCCTTGAAACAGAGCCTATCCAGATGGATAGTGAGTGGTGGACAGTAACGAAGTACAAGTAATTCGTTACCGTACTTAAGTAACTTTTTAGCGTATCTGTACTTTACTTGAGTATCATTGTTTTGTGAGACTTTATACTTTGACTCAACTACATTTCGAAGTGAAAAACCTTACTTTTTACTCCACTACTTTCCTAAAACCTGTCGTTTCTTTTTACGTTCCTTTCCACGACATACATGCGTGACCAGTGACAGGTCCAAATAAGTGCACGTGCTCCGCAAGTGTACCAATCAGAACACATCGTGTGTCGTGCAGTTTGGGCGCTGCTGCTGGCTGCGCCTGCGCTTTACTGTCTATTCATTTGCCGAATTTTCGCCGTCACGGTTGTTATAGCCAACGCAATAATGGAAAAAGCGCCAGATATTGAAATTGAACACCCATGGCCATATTTAAGCGAACTATTTGAAGTAGTGGAAAGGAAGAACGAATCGTTCATTTTTAAGTGCCTTCTCTGTCTGCCTCAGAAGCATACGATTTCTTCTTTCAAGAATTCGCCGTCCAATCTAAAGAAACACATAGAGGTAAGTAATTTTCAGTTTGACTGTGAAATTAATTAAAGGCTAATATACCTGTCGTTTTACCCAAACTGGATATAATACGCTCATACGTTGTGTTAATAATAAACGTGGACATCAGTTGCATTGTGCAAGGTTAAGCTAGGAAACTGCAGACTAGTAACATTAGCAAAGCTCATTAACACCAAGGCACTTGGCTAGAAATACAAATAGCCTAACGTTACCCCCTAAAAATGCCATTTACTTGACAAGCTCATTCATAGAATGTGTAGTATGTCTAAAGAAATTCAATGTAAAATGATGAAAATGCATTTAAGCATTTTGGCTTCTATTTGACTAGGTTTACATGCAAGGTTTGATTGATTGGTAGCTACTTGAACAGTAGCCTGCGATTGATGTAGGCTAGCTAGTTATTCAGCCTTCTCGGCAGCCTACTGTACATGCAAAAAAAACTATTTTCAAAATTATGAAATTGAGATATATTGCTGTGAAGATATGATGTTCATGGTGTGTTTTCCCCCTTTCTGTCCAGAGAAAGCATTCAAATCACTTGGAAAGATACAATGCCCTGACAGCCCCTCGAAAAAGAAAAGCTGAAAACCCAGTTCTCTCCACTTCCAGACAACTGAAATTAGGAGAAACGAAGATTGTGAATCAAACAAAGATAGACAACGTAGTCATACATTTTGTAATTCAGAGTCTTCAACCATTTACTGTGGTAGAACAGCCTGCGTTTCATGCTTTAGTGCAAGAGCTACAGCCTAATTCACGTGTGATGTCCAGAACTACATTGCGCCGGAAAATAGAAGAGGGTGCCCAAGAAATGAAGAGAAATATTAAACAAGCAATGTCCTCCATTGAATTCATTGCCACAATGACTGACTGTTGGAGTGCAAGAAGGAGAGGATTTCTCGGGGTCACTGCCCACTGGGTGGATCGAGATTCATTGAAGAGGTGCTCTGTGGCACTTGCTTGCCGGCGGATTAAAGGGCCACACACTTTTGATGTGTTGGGCAGTGCATTGAATGACATCCATTCCGAATTTGGCATAGAGAAAAAAATTGTTAGAACCACCACAGACAATGGGTCCAATTTCATAAAGGCATTTAGAGAATATGGAGAGCAACAACAAGATGAGAACAATAACTGTGCCTCCAGTGAGACTGAAGAGGATGCTTGCAGTGATGATGATGAACAGGAAGAGGAAGGTGTTGATGTTGACTTCATTGAGGTAACACCGATCTTAATGGAAGATGATGGCCTACAATTTCAGCTTCCAAAGCATCATCGCTGTGCATGTCATCTATTAAACCTTGTTGCCACAGTTGATGCAGCCAAGGCCAATTCCAGTGACTCCTTTAAAAGACTGTCACGATCAGCTTTTGCGAAATGCAGTGGCTTATGGAACAAGACATCTCGATCCTCCACTGCTTCAGACATCGTAGAGGAAACATGCAAAATACAACTGATCCGGCCAAACGACACACGATGGAACTCATTATTTCTCTCTGTTGAAAGAATCGTGAGAATAATCAAAGATGAAGGAGAAGGGGCCCTGAGAACTGTATGCACTGCACTGAAGTTGCCAATGTAAGTGTAACTTTTTTTAAATATACCTTTCATTCCAATATGTAATATTGGAAAATATTGCTTAACTATTCAGTTGCTTTAAGTAAGGGGAAATGGAGTACAATTATAGTCCGAGCAGCGTCACCACTCATCACACACACACACACACACACACACAATCACTCACAGACAGACACACAAACACACACTCTCTCACAGACACACACACACAATCACTCACTCACTCACTCACAGACAGACACACAAACACACACTCTCTCACAGACACACACACACACACAATCACTCACTCACAGACAGACACACAAACACACACTCTCTCACAGACAGACACACACACACACACACACACACGCACACACACACACACACACACACACACACACACACACACACACACACACACACACACACACACACACACACACACACACACAAGGCTTAAGTGTTCTTTATGTTTGTTAGGTTGAGTTCAGTTGAAATTTCCTTTCTGGAGGAATTTGCCAGAACCATGGGTCCTCTCGCCAAAGCCCTCAACATCCTTCAAGCTGAGACGGATGTTCAGATGGGATGGCTTCTGCCAACTCTGACGCTCCTCATCAATAAGCTTGAACGAATCCACATAAATTCCAGGTAGAGATTCTTTCACCCCATGTTATTAAGGTGTATTCCTTATCATACACAATTCAACTCCCTTACAACTTCATATAGCATACGTGTAGGAAGTTAATGTGTGCCATTAGTAAAATGATTAAAAAGAGGCCTTTATGAACACATTGACCAAGAACACAATAGATGTAAGACCGTCAAATCATATTTAACAATTAAGTATTGGGATGCTTGTTGTTATTGTCATTGTCTCAGTATAAATGCATGCTGTAAATGTTGTGATATTGTACTGTATCAGTTTCTCTCCCCCACCTTACAGGTACTGCAAACCTTTGGTGGATGCAGTCCTAGAGGGACTACAAAAGCGCTTTAAAGACATGATGGCTGAACCAGAGTTTATTGCTGCTGCCATCCTACTCCCAAAATTTAAAACAGCGTGGACATCTGATGAGGACCTATTAAACCTAGGTATGTTACTACGTATGTACATATGTTTTGTTGCATTTTAATTACAGATGTCATGCGCTTAGTTCACAAAACAAAAGTAAACAAAAAAAAAACTAAACAAGCAAGTTTATTTACTTAAAAGGGTGGGGGGTTGTGACCTGGATTCATATGCCTAAAAGTCAAGTTTGACTCAACCTAGACTGAGTTGTGGCCAGGGAAGTAAAGCTGATCTAATGTGGCATAGAACTGATCTTTGCCCTCATATGTCAGCTTTAGCTGCCTATCCATAACTATGCATATTGCTCCAAAGTAGTTCATTCTTTTTCCTCTGTACTGTACACCGGAATTGCCCTATCATTTATATAACATGATTTCTGGCATCTGTCCCAATATATGTTGTATATTAGGACTTGCCTACATCAAGGACCATCTGGAGGAAGAACGTTCACATCAGTCACCACCAGCCAATGGATCGAGTGCTTCAGATGATGATGACTTCTTTTCAAGCATGAAGACAACTCATGGGCAGGAAAGTGTTAAACAGCTAGAAGGGTACCTTGCCTCTAAAGTAGACAACAAAGAGATACTGCAATCTTATCCTGCGGTTTGCAAATTGTCTCTTAAAATCAACACTGCCTTACCAGCTTCTGCTGCATGCGAACGTCTCTTTAGCACTGCTGGACTGATTTTCAGCCCAAGAAGGGCAAGATTGGATGCCAGAAATTTTGAAAATCAGCTCCTTCTCAAACTAAACAAAAATTATTTTAGCTTTAGGTAGGTCATACAGTTAACAGTACTATTTCTGTTATTCTTCTGTTATAGCACATCACTACTAGTTAGTAGTTCTACATACTACGCAAGTCTTCAGGGAAATCTGGTGGTGTGTTAGTTTCTGTTTTTGTGTGATTTATGCAAACACTAACATTTGTTTTTAGAGTGGACATACAGTGTTGTAAGGAGTCATGTTTAGTAAATTGGAAAAAAAGACCCTGTGTAAACTTGAGTAAATATGTTTTTGCAAGTTATTGCACAGCTGTGAAATAGTAAAGGAGCAATGTGCCATGTGATAAAGGAGTAAGATTTCTACATTACTTCAAACAATAAATTGTTAAAGAAATACATGTCTAATGTGGTTTCCCCCAACCCTATTTATTCCTAATCATGTGGTTTCCATTTAGTATGATGTGCTTATGATAATTTCAAAAGATATCAGTACCAGATATCACAAATACAGAACATAGTATTTTCAGAGTGGTGTTCGTGGGCTTTTTTTTTACCTTAAATGACTTGATTGAGTGTATAAAGGACATAACAAGACATTGGAACTACATTACACCAAATTACTTTTACTTTTGATACTTAAGTACATTTGAAGCCAAGTACTTTTATACTTTTACTCAAGTCGACGTTTAAAGGGAGCACTTCCACTTTTACTGGAGTAATATTTACACTAGGTATCTCAACTTTTACTTAAGTACATGGTCTGTGTACTTCGTCCACCACTGTGGATAGTGGACGCTATAGTGAATGCTTATGTGTCTAAAGGTCTGCAATGCCCTTTGGGCATCAGGGTAGAGTTCTCAACGGGCCTGAAAATTACAACCCGACCCGGCCCGTGGCTTTTAAAGCCCGGACCCGATGTAACCCGACACATCAACATGAATTATCTGCCCGAACCCGGCCCACGGCCCGACGTCGATTTTCTTTTTTTTTCATACACGTAGGCTATTATCATGACCAGCAGACGGGAATTCAAATCAACCTTTAATGTTCACGTCTTTTAACAATAGCCTACAAACAATACAAACAACTGAAACAAACTTTAAATATATAAATAGGCTATATAGGCTACTAAATATGCCTCAAATAAAAATCTTCTGGACGACCCTGTTTTTTTGCTGTCATATTTCATCAGCACCTTGCATTTTGAGCATTGCACATAACCTGTAGAATTTCCATCAGAATCCAGCACCACTCCAAACACTTTCCAGACCTCTGATTTTCCCACTCCTGTAGTAGCGACGGTGAATTCACCTGCGGCAAGTTTACTTTTCACCAACTCCATCTTCTTCTCCAGGCTAAAGGCGTGCACGCAGCGGCGTCAGGTCTGCCCCCGCTATGCACGTTGCACGCAGCAGCCAGACTTTCTTTACGGTGAACAGCAGCGATGATTAATAAATGTTTTTTTTTTTCACTGAACGGAAAAGATTAAGCCCGAGGTCCGACCCGACCCGAGTCATTTACTTATATTTTCGACCCGAACCCGGCACGAACCCGCGGGTCCCGTCGGGTTTGTCGGGCCGACCCGGCCCGTTGAGAACTACATCAGGGCTCATTCCACTAGAGGTGTTGCCTCGTCGTGGGCTTGGTGCAGCGGGATTTCCATTCATGACATTTGTGAGGCGGCGGGCTGGGCCTCCCCGTCCACATTTGTTAGGTTTTATAACCTGGAAGTTTCCGCCTTGCAGTGAACGAGTGTACGAGTGCCTGTACGAGTGATTTTCGCTTCAGTCGATGAAAACCAGAGGAGCAGCCTCTGAGCCTGATGTTTATACGCTAAGCCACCCCCATTCTGGCGGGCTGTGACGCGTAGAGGGCGCAAAGCGCCCTCATTGGGCGTGACGTCACGCCAGGTTCAGTGGTAGGCTGCTGCAGTAGCCGCAGAGCAGCCAATGAGCACGCTAGATAGCCTGCTCTAGGTCTGCTAGCTGCTGCACTGCGTTGACAATAAATACAAAATTAAGGATAATTTTTGGCTTCATATCTCGAGAAAAGATGACTTTACCCGTAGCGTAAGCAACTTACGCAATACTCGTTCCCTCTTCTAGAGAGAACCGAGATTACGTACGTAACCGAGTACGTTCTCACTACACGTCATCAATCCGGAAGTCGGCCATTTTGGAGGCACTGAACGTAAACAATGCCACTGAACTGAACGGACATGCATATTTGGCTGATTATTGCTGCTGAAAAATTGTCGTGTTTTGGTCTGTACTAATTGGTCGCACTGGGAAAAAACATTTAGAGTTCTATAGACTGCCAAAAGTTAAAGAGAAGAGTGCAAAAAACGGATGAAAGAAGGCGTTTGTGGTTGAGAGAGGAACAGCATTAGCCACATGTTTAAATTAAGTGTTGACTATGGCTAAAATGTTGACGTAAAGTAGTTAACTATGGCTACAGTCAGTCCAAATACGATTATCTTTGTATCCGATTGAAATCTGATATAAAATGAGGTCCACACAGTGTATTGCAACTGTTCAGATCCGATTTGTGTGTTCATGCAGCTCTTTGGCAATATGACAATGACGTTGCGTTGATGGGAGGGGTTTGCATTTGCAATAGAGATGTTGTCTTATTTTTATTTTATCACATGGAAATGTGTAGCCGCTGCTCTGGACTACTGCGTCTTGAGCTGCAGAACTGCAGGAGGCTGGTATGCACAGCTTTTTTTTCCGTGCTCTTATCTGCGTCGGTTTCAAATTATGTTTCAAAAATGATAATTTTATGCTTGTCCGGCACTTTGCAACAACACAGCCTTGTTTCGGCAGCGACTTTCAGCATGTTCCCTATAACAACGTCTGACGTTTACATTTTACGTGGCATGAGAAAGTCACATACCACGAAAAATCCAATCAGAGCGTTCAGACTGAAGCGGATTTCCTGATATGTGATTTGAATAGGATTTCAAACCACATATGGATGTAGCTTGAAACGGATTTCATGTGCTTTTTTTGGACTGACAATCTGAATGTAGCCTATGTCGGGATAAGAAATAGAAGGAAGAATAGCGGTAAGGGCTAGAGAAGCTATCTCGTTTGGATCTTTACCACATATTAACTTTAGTTTGTCAAAATTCCATGCTCTTTCCTGCTTACTGAGTCCTTCTCTATATGATTTTGCAGCTTTCATGTGTTTTTTCCGTAGTTTAGACATAGTGTAACAATGTGTTCAGTAGTACATAAACAGTGCAATCCATGCTGTTGTTTACATCCGAGTATCTCCAATATGGCATCCAGGTAACTGACCAAATCGTGACGTAGGTGCAAACCCTCTATTGCAATTTTTTTTAAGTCCAACTAACTATGTTCATTAAATGGCTTTCCTGAAGTAAATGTAACGTTACGTGACATATTGTTCTCCAGCTGTTTTATGGACCTCTTTCCATGGTTGAAAAACACTGATTGATCGATTTTATTACATTTTGGTAAGCTGAACTGTATCTTTCAAATTACCTATTGATCATTCGTGTTAAACCATAGACTGTGCTACAGAGTAACAGATGATCGGTTCATGTGCCACTTGAACTGAGATCTGTCAGCAATCTGTCACGTCACATTTACAAGTGCCAAAATGGTGTTTATTGTTTGAATTTCATAATTAAATTGACAGAATCTGAGAGCTGAGAATTTGTTTCATATCAATAGTAACCTTCTCTGTGTCAGTCAATTTTGACTCTGAAGTCACATTTTTTGGGGGAGGGCAGTGTGCAGAAAGTGTCAGGAAAATACACAGAAGATCCAGTTGCAAGTAAAATATATTTATTGAGTGAGTCTTAAGTGGCTGATGGTAGTGAAGTCCAGTGAGAATGCACAAGGCAGCACAGGGACGCTGAGGTTCAACCCGATCCAGATGGAATGAAGAGGGTGAAAATAATGATGATGAGTGAAGACCGTAGTTCGGGAGATCCGGGAAATAAAATGGAGACCGGAGAACAGGAAGCAGACTGAGCGAAGTACAGGACGAACGGGAACACAGGAACCGGAACAGGCAGGACACAACGGGAACTGGAGACGAGCAGGGAACACGGAACATCCAACAACAATCTGACAAAGACAAGGTGAAAACAGAGAGCCTAAATAGGGTTCATTGATCAGCTGCAGCTGGCGTGCTGATCAGACGCGGCTGGTGACTGATCAGCGGCAGTGATCAGCGACCCCGCCCACACGCACATATACACACACGCACACACACACACACACACACACACACACACACACACGAGACAAGAAAGGATACAGCGAATTCATAAACCGTGACAGAAAGCTCCGGTGGCCACAGAGCGTTCATATCCAGTTCTGATGGTTGCTAGTTCTGTGCTTTCAAGTCAAGTCACCTTCATTTATACAGCGCTTTTAACATTATAGATTGTTTCAAAGCATATTTACAGTGATAATAGGAAATTAAAGTAGCAGAGATTGTTTTGGCTTTACAGCAGCTCTAGAATAAATTTATTGTCTAGCTAAAGTTATTTTTGATTGATTCACTTCCGTCGAAATCATTAGTTATTAACTTAGGGGCCGCTAACACAACACCGTTCTAACAGAAAACCCTTAATGCGATCCGCCAGCTCATTTGCACAAAACAGTGCCAGGTGGCTCGAGAACGCAAAACATGAAATAAGTAGAGATGCACCGTTGTATCGGCCAACAATCGGTAAGGGCCGATGAAAGCAATTATTTTAACTATCGGCCATCGGCCGATTGTTTAAAAACAGCCGATGATCAGTGACGATATCCTGTCAATCAAAAGGGTGCGGTAAAACATGACCGACTGCAAATCACACTGTGTGTGAAGAAAATCTCTCGTGTTGAGTTAGTTAAGGCACGTTAATGCGAAAATAACGCATTAACAGCTAAAAACAGCTACATAAAAGCAGGCTCTATTTGACCCTATGAATCACATGTAGTTCAAGCCAGGGTTGCCAGATCTGCAGTTTTTCCCTATAGGCTACTACTAAACATTATTTCTATCACCCAATAATCGCAAATAGCTCTGTGTTTTGATAATTCTAAACAGAAACAAAATGTCATCTTTCAAATTCTGTCCATTTTATCACGAAATTCAAACAATAAATGGCGTTTTGACGCTCTTAAATGTGACGTGACAGACCACTGTAGGGCCTCAGTTCAAGCAGCAGGGCTGAGCGTGAGTCTATTCTTCCACTTTAATGCATATTATATCTAGAAAAACATACATGAATATCAAAAGGTAAGTTGAAAGTTACAGTACAACTCACCAAAATTCGTGTCATGTCTCATGTAATCACTCAATCAGTGTTTCAACCGTGGAAAGATGTCAATAAAATTGCTTGTGAAGCTTGAAACTTGCTTGTGAAGTTTGTGAACAATATCACTTTATGTTGCATTTACCTCAGGGAAGTCATCCGTTTGTTAGTTAGCTTTAAAAAAAATAGAGAGAAGCTTATTTACTGTAAATTATATATGTTTGAATAAATTTGTCATGAAGACAAGTGCTTTCAAAAACTACCTTATATGTGTAACTGAGTTGTATACAAACATTTCAGCTTTTATTTGAGTGTAAATATTACATCTGGAAATAAATAGCAGTTGAATATAATAGCTCTGTTGTTAATTTTAACCTCTAATATTATAGTGTGCCAAATGAGAGGATTCTCTGTATAGTTTGCAGCATTATTTGGGAGAGCTTCCTAATGATATCTCCTAAGGGTAGCATGTACAGAGTGAACAGCAACAGTCCTAGTACTGAGCCTTGTGGTATGCCATACTGAACTTTTGATCGATAAGACATCTCTTAATTTACTGCAACAAACTGATAAGGGTCAGATAAGTATGATTTAACCATGCTAATGCAATTCCACTAATGCCAACATCAATTTCAAGTCTATTTAAAAGAATGTTGTGGTCAATGGTATCAGCACTAAGATCAAGTAACACTAATAGAGAGATACAACCACGATCGGATGATAAGAGCAAATCTTTTGTGACTCTGATGAGAGCTGTCTCAGTGCTATGGTACGGTCTAAATCCTGACTGAAAATCCTTGCAGATATCATTTCTTTCTAAAAAGGAACATAGTTGTGAGGATACTGCCTTTTTTAGTATCTCTGACAGAAAAGGTAGATTCGAGATTGGCCTATAATTGGCTAATTCTGTAGGATCAAGTTGCGTTTTTTTAACAAGCAGTTTAATCATAGCCAGCTTAAAAGTTTTTGGTACGTATCCTAATAACAAAGATGAATCAATGCTATTAAGAAGAGGATTTATGAACTCTGGAAGCATCTCTTTCAATATCTTTGTCGGTATAGGGTCTGACATACATGTTGTCGATTTAGATGATTTAACGAGTATAGAAAATTCTTCCATCCTATAGCAATGAATGAATCAAAATTTTCCCCAGGGAGACTACAATGCACTGCCTGATGCGATACTGTAGTAGATGGATGCATAGTTATGATGTTCTTCCTGATATTATCAATCTTGTAAGTAAAGAAGTTCATAAAGTCATTACTGCTGTCCTGTGTGGAAATGTCTGGGGTTGAAGCTTTCAGTGGCGTCATGCCCATTCAAAGTGCCCCCTCAGATTTTTCCTCCCTGATAATTTTTTTGTCACAACTTTATTCCTATTATGCTCCATAATTACCAGAGCCTATAACGACTAAAATGTATTCTTCTGGATGTGTAATAAATCGGTCAGCATCAGCTCGCCCCTTTTTCCTAATGGTGTCTGTGTATATCAAATATAGAGCGCTACTCGCGTAGCGCTCTAGAATCTTTGCTGTGTATGTTCAAGCAACTCACTCGTCTCGCACGTTGAGCTGGCAATGTTTTACAGATGGTCTTGAAGTGGTAAGTGGGCAAAGCAACAAATTGGCGTTGAATTAGTTGTCGGATGATATTAAAAGGTAGTGGGATTATTTGTGGTTGACCTGGAAATTTTAACTTGATCAAAAAGTTATGGATTTGATATTAGCTGCAAATTCAGAGCATTAACTTAAGTTGTGTCAGTGTAACGTTATCGATAGCTAGCCTAGTCTAACCGTAAACTAGTTGGCTAACGTTACTGCCTGCCATACAAAGCCAATAAGCCATAGTAAGGTTATCTGATCGGTTTTGAAACATCTGTTCTGTTTTGTCTTGTGTCAAAGTCTCCGGCTGGTTCAATTGTTTTCAGTTTCATAGAAACGAGGGTGTTAAATTTGTTGTAGGCTAACTGCAAAATCCAACCTAACGTTATCAAGGCATCGACTTGATGTTTCTCCCATAGACTGTTATTCACGGTTCTTCACGGATCAGCTCATAAATTACTCTTTACAAGTTCCTTATTTTAAATATAATAATGAGCAGTGTAACTACAGTATTTCAATGATTTTACTAAAGTAATGTTACATATTACATTTGATTTGATAACTTTTTTACATTTCTGTCAAATATTAACCATTTTCAAATAAACGGGGTAGTGTTAACCTTATTCAACACTGAAATCTGTCAAACTTCTTTCAAAGTCCTTCATCACATATTAATATTAAAATAACTTAATTTTAGAGCACCACAAAGTCAGACCTCAGCACCTTTATGTACTTTTAATGTAAGATCGTTCTTAGGTCACATACCAATTTAAAATCATAACATAAAAACTGCAATGGTACTGTTTTTAAAATCATGTGTAGTAGGCCTAAGTACAGTAAGTGTGTGTGTAAACATGCTTTAATGAAGTAGACTTCAAAAGCTTTTGAATTTGAGCTTACAGTTCTTTCATCAACCTGTCTTTTACATAAACTTACAAAATAGATACTTTAACTTAGTCCTCAGATAGAGGAGGGTTGCTGCTAGCTCCGTTAAGGTATTTCTGTCCCTCCCAAACTGCATTGAAATGGTATGTTTAGCAGCCAGAATTAAAAAATGTTCAGGGGGAGAAACCCCCTAACCACTCCTAACATGATCCATATCACCCGTCAGAAAACAATTGCAACGTCTCAGATTGTGCCCCCCCAGAATTATGGCTTGCATGACGCCCCTGGAAGCTTTATTTTTTGTTAACTTAGCCACTGTTTCAAATAAATACCAAGGGTTTTGTTTATTTTCTTCTAATAGGGTTGAAAAATAAGAAGATCTAGTAGCTTTTAAGGCCTCTCTGTACGCAATTGTGCTCTCTTTCCATGAAACGCGAAAAAACTGGCTGCTGTCTTAAGTGCCTGAGTGTGCTCGTTGTACCACGGCGTTGGACTCTTTTCTTTTATCTTCTTTAAGCGCAAAGGAGCAACTGTTTCTAAAGTGCAGGAAAAGAGAGAGTCAAAAGTTTCTGTCGCAATATTGAGTTCTTCAAAGCTATCTGGGATGCTGAGGAGATGAAACTGATCAGGAATATTATTAATAAAGCGATCTTTAGTGGCAGAAGTGATAGGTCTAACATATTTGTAACACAGAGCCGACTTTGCAGCCTTGGCTAAATGAAGTATACATGAGACTAGATAATGATCTGAGATGTCATCGCTCTGCTGTAGAATTTCAACGGCATCTACATTGATTCCATGCGATAATATTAGATCTAGAGTATGATTACGACAATGAGTAGGTCCTGACACGTGTTGTCTAACTTCAATAGAGTTCAGAATGTCTTTAAATGCCTATCCCAATGCATCTTTTTCGTTATCTACATGCATTTAAAATCACCAACAATTAGGACTTTATCTGCAGCCAGTACTAACTCTGATAGAAAATCAGCAAATTCTTTGATAAAATCTTTATGGTACCCTGGTGGACTGTATACAGTAGCCAGCACAAATCTCAAACGTGATTTATCATTTACACTAGATAGTGTTACATTAAGCACCAACACTTCAAAAGAATTATATTTAAAACTAGACTTTTCAGTAATTCTGAAGATATTACTATAAATTACAGCAACACCTCCCCCTTTGCCTTTCAGATGAGGCTCATGTTTATAACAGTAATCTTGCGGGGTGCACTCATTTAAAGTAATGTAATCGTCTGGTTTTAGCCAGGATTCTGTCAAACACAGCACATCTAGGTTATAATCTGTAATCATATCATCAACAATAAGTGCTTTTGAAGTAAGAGATCAAATATTCAGCAGCCCAAGCTTTATCATTTTTTCATCCGTATTACATCTGCTTTTTATTTGTTGAACATCAATTAAATTTTTACCATTAAATGGGTTTAGGAGTTTTTTGTATGTCCTAATTCGGGGAACAGACACAGTCTCTATATGATGATATCTAGGTGAAAGAGTCTCTAAGAGATTTATCTGACCTCAGTGACGTGAGACAGCTGATAGACGGTCGGTTTAGCCAGTCTGTCTGCTTCCTGACTTGAGCCCTAGATTGTCATGTTTGAGGTCTAAGACTATGTGCCATATTACTAGAGAAGAGCAGCACCATCACAGGAGGGATGAATACCATCTCTTTTTAACAGGTCAGGTCTGCCCCAAAAACTTATCCAATTGTCTATGAATTCTATATTATTTTGCGGACACCACTTAGACAGCCAGCCATTGAGTGAGGACAGTCTACTTAGTATCTCATCAGTCCTGCGAACAGGAAGGTGGCCAGAGCAAATTACAGTGCCTGACATCGTACTTGCGAGTTCACACACCTCTGTAGTTTTAATTTTAGTGATCTCCGACTGGCAAAGTCGAACATCATTAGTGCCGACATGAATAATATTCTTAGAGAATTTACGATTAGCATTAGCCAGCACTTTTAACCCTTTAACTGTCACTGTCCCGCTAGCGGGACAAATAACTTTACTTAAACATATTACTATTAAATCCTAATTTAATCATGACAAACTATATATCGTTGGAAAGGTCTAAGACTCCTAAATAGATATTTTAGCGCTGTTTTTTTCTTACAAATTATGTATGAACAGTAATATATGAATTTATGACAAGAGTGCGCCTCAAAAAATCGACATCATTACAGGTGTTTCTGACCTTTGTCACAAAAAGTCGACGCACACACTTTTAATAATTGAAACTTTGGTTTTTAATGCTAAAAGTTCATAATAAATCATAATCTAGTATTTGTCAATAAAAAAAGATAAAATAATATTTTAAAAAGTAAAGTAAAAAGTCCTCTAAAAAGTATAATATATATATATATATATATATATATATATATATATATTTTATTTTTTTTTATTTTTTATTATTATATCACATATTTTAGTAGTTATCATAAATTAGGTATCATTTGAAAGCTTACGAACTCAGAATTCATCCAGTGAAAACCATTTTGAAATTGGATGTTGCGTTACCATAAACGGTATTTTTTTATTAGGCCCCTCCCCTTTTGGGCATCATCTTTCATAATTTATTATCAAAACCTTTTCTAATCCTGACAAAACACATATTGTCAGAAAGGTCTGAGTCTCAAGGTTCCATATTTAGTGACAGAGGTGATATTTGGATAGAAATTTATTGGTATTACGCCTAAACAAAATCTCATGGGAACTTCAATTTTTGTGATATCAACTTTAAATTTGGAACACAACTTGGTTAGATATATAGCTTTCATTTTATAGTAATTTTATAGTAAAAAAATATTTTTTAAAATATTTATTTATATTAAAAAAATAATAATAAAGTATATTTGATTTTCTGTAAATTTAAACTTCCATAACTTTTTCATACTTTAATTTTTTGAAGTGCTTTCACTTCAGTAATAATCTGCTGATTGTTTTCTTTAAAACAAGACCAAACCTAGGTCTATATTCCAAAGCATTCTTGAATTACAACCATTTAGGTTTGTATAGTGCATTTTAATGTCAATTATCAAACGGGGGGGGGGGGGGGGGGGGTGACACTTAAGGGGTTTTAAATTTGCTTTGATGTCAGGCGCTCTGGCTAACATGAGTGGCTGGTGTCTCTATTTTCACGTTTCGTGTAATAGAATCACCAATAACTAGGGCACTTTCAACAGGATTCTCAGTGGGTGTTTCACTGAGAAGGGAGAACCTGTTTAATGTTGTTATCGAAACGGAAGAGCTGTGTTTTGTCTCACCAGAGTCTCGAGCCGCCATGGACTTCACACCAAAGTCTCCAGCCATAATGGACATCACGCCAGAGTCTTCAGCCGTCATGGATGCCATGTTAGTGCTTCCGGTCATCATGAACGTGACATCTGAACCTATCAAGGCATTTCCAAGGCATTTGAGACTGGTTTCCAGTTTGGTGGACACACCGCTAACGACGGTCTGAGCAGCTGGCATGTCGACGGGGATATCAAGTCTGGGGGTATCAGAGGTGGTCCCACTGTCAATTGCACTCCCCGTTACGGCGATGGCCATTTTGTGTGTCTGGGCCACATACGCTTCAATTTCTCCCGAGACGGCGGCACCAGTTCTAGTTGTGCCTGAGACAGCGGTGTCCGCACATGAACTTTATGTTCCAACCACGGAGATCGTCCCTGAGTTTCCTGTCTGCCTCGACACGATCAGAGAGGTTGTTCTTGAACTGCCTGTCTGCCCCAACACGACCACAGAGGTCGTTCCTGAACCGCCTGTCTGCTTTGACTCAATCACAGAGGTTGTTCATGAACTTCCTTTCTGCCCTGAGATGACCACAGAGGTCAACCTGGAACACCCTGCCGGTCCAGTTAGGACCATGGAGGATGCCCTTGAGCTCACTTGACATGGCCCCTGAGGCCAACCCTAATCTCTCTGTGCTCTGTATTACAGTTTTGCCTGATCCACCGTGGTGGTCTCCAGTTCCGCCAGATCTGCCCTGGGGGTCTTCGGCTCCGCCGTGTTTATCATCAACTCTGCTGTGGTGGTCCTCAGCTACAAATTGGTGGTCCTCAGTGATGCCTTGGTGGTCTTCATCCCCGCCAGCTCTGCTGAGTTTGACACCAGTCCCATCAACTCTGCTGTGGTGGTCATCAGCCCTGCCTGCCCTTTTGTAGTCTTCTGCTCCTCCGTGGGGATATTCAGTCCCGTCCACTCTGCTGTGGTGGTCTTCTGCTCCTCCAAGGGGATCTTCAGTCTTATCCGCACCACTGTGGTGGTTTTCTGCTCCGCGAGGGGATCTTCAGTCCTGTCCGTTCCGCTGTGGTGGTCCTCTGCTCCGCTGTGGGGATTCTTCAGTCTTATCCGCACCACTGTGGTGGTTTTCTGCTCCGCGAGGGGATCTTCAGTCCTGTCCGCTCCGCTGTGGTGGTCCTCTGCTCAGCTGTGGGGATTCTTCAGTCTTATCCGTTCCGCTGTGGTGGTTTTCTGCTCCACCGTGGGGATCTTCAGTCCCATCTGCTTTGTTGTGGTGGTTTTCTGCTCCTCCGTGGGGAACTTCAGTCTTATCCTCTCAGCTATGGTGGTCTTCTGCTCATCCGTTGGGATCGTCAGTCCAGTCCACTCCACTGTGGTGGTCTTCGGTTCCTCCATGGGGATCTTCAGTCTTATCCTCTCCGCTATGGTGGTCTTCTGCTCCTCCGTTGGGATCTTCAGTCCAGTCCTCTCCGCTATGGTGGTCTTCGGTTCCTCCATGGGGATCTTCAGTCTTATCCGCTCCACTGTGGTGGTCTTCTGCTCCTTCGTGGGGAACTTCAGTCTTATCCTCTCCGCTGTGGTGGTCTTTTGCTCCTCCGTGGGAAACTTCAGTCCCGTCCGCTTCACTGTGGTGGTCTTCTGCTCCTCCGTGGGGATTCTTCAGTCTTATCTGCTTCGCAGTGGTGGTCTTCTGCTCCTTCGCGGGGATCTTCAGTCTTATCCGCTCCGCTGTTGTGATCTTCTGCTCCTCCGTGGGGATCTTCAGTCCCATCTACTTCGTTGTGGTGGTCTTCTGCTCTACCGTGGGAATTCTTCAGTTATATCCCCTCCGCTGTGGTGGTTTTCTGCGCCTCTGTGGGGATCTTTAGTCTTATCCACTCAGCTGTGGTGGTCTTCTGCTCCTCCATAGGGATCTTCAGTCCCGTCCACTCTGCTGTGGTGGTCTTCTGCTCCTCCGTGGGGATCTTCAGTCGTATCCGCTCCGCTGTGGTGGTCTTCTGCTCCTCCGTGGGGATCTTCAGTCGTATCCGCTCCGCTGTGGTGGACTTCTGCTCCTCCATAGGGATCTTCAGTCCCGTCCGCTCCGCTGTGGTGGTCTTCTGCCCCGCCGTGGGGATCTTCAGTCGTATCCGCTCCGCTGTGGTGGACTTCTGCTCCTCCATAGGGATCTTCAGTCCCGTCCGCTCCGCTGTGGTGGTCTTCTGCCCCGCCGTGGGGATCTTCAGTCCCATCCGCTCCGCTGTGGTGGTCTTCTGCTCCTCCGTGGGGATCTTCAGTCCAATCCGCTTCGCTGTGGTGGTGGTTTTCTGCTCCTCCGTGGGGATCTTCCGTCCCATCTGCTCCTCTGTGGTGGTCTTCTGCTCCTCCGTGGGGATCTTCAGTCCCATCTGCTTCACTGTGGTGGTCTTCTGTCCTCCGTGGGGATCTTCAGTCCCATCCGCTCCGCTGTGGTGGTCTTCTGCTCCGCTTGGGGATCTTCAGTCTCATCTGCTCTGTGGTGGTGTCTGTCATGATCATCATGTTCACTTCCTGTATTCAGTTCCTGTTTCCCTTGTTTTGCCTGCCTTGTTTGTTACCATAACCACCATCTTTAATTTCCATGACAACTAATCACCTGCACCTGTCCCTAGTCAGTCCCTTTGTTATCTTTTGCATAATTACCCGTGTGTTTCTCTGGTTGGTTGTCAGTTGTTGGTTTTTGCTGTAACATGTTCCTGTCCTGTGTTTCCTGGTTTACTCTGTCTACCCAATTTTTTTTTAATCTTGTGGATTATTAATATTAAACCAAACTGCACGTGGATCCTCTTCTCTGCCTCCCTCAACCGTCACATAGTGAATGACGTCCCGGATCACTAAAGACCCGAGATATGCGTTTAAGGGTTAATGTAATTTTAATTGATTTGATGTGTGATGGCAAAGCTGAATTTTCAGCATCATTACTCCAATCTTTAGTGTTACATAGGGGTGTGACAATATATTGTGTCATAATATCGCAATACAAAAATGCAACATTATGTATCGTGGATAGTGACAATATGTATTGTGGATAGTGACAATATGTATTTGTGTATAGTTTATAGTAAAATTACTGTGAGGAAAAAAAATAAAAATTTTGTTTCAGTACTACATTAAACTACTATATATAATGTTGAATATAATGTATTAGGCTATAATGCAATGGGGAGATATTTGTGTAATAAGTGGCCTACATTATTTTAAATATATCTAGTCAGTGACAGAGTGCAAGCATATTCGTCTAAAATTATTCTGTATTTTCAGCTTCAGAATCATGAATATTTTTGTGGTGTCACCATTGTCCTGTGAATTAGGTTACCAGCACCAAGTCCAAGCCTATTCATTTACACCCACAATGTAATATCAAATTTAGCATTTTAATCAACAGAAATTTTTTTGTTAACCTTTTATCATATGTCTTGGAATATCGCAATAATATCATATCGTGAGTTCAGTATCGAGATATGAATAGAATCGTGACACGGGGGTATCGTTACACCCCTAGTGTTACATGATCCTTCAGAAATCATTCTAATAGGCTGATTTGCGACATTTTTGATTATAAGCAATTTTGAAAACAGTTGCGCTGCTTAATGTTTTTGGGGGAAACATGATACATCAGGATTCTTTGATGAATACAAAGTTTACAATAACAGCATTTATTTTAATTACAAATCTTTTGTAACATTATTAATGCCTTTAATGTCTGTTTTTGGCAATTTAATGTTTCCTTGCCGAATAAAAGTATTAATTTATTTAAAAAACAACTTACTGACTTGTGAATGTGTGAACTGAAGTATGTATGTATGTGTTATTTACAATATATTTTATATAATTATAAGCTACTTATTTATTAAGTAGGCTAGCTAAATATGAAAACAATAAAAGTCTATGTCCCCATTTAGCCTTACAAGTGTGTGTGTGAAAGGAAAATGGAGCTAAAAAAAAAAAATCATGATGAATGATCAAATTTCAAGGACATATTGCCTTCTGTCTACAACAAAAGCTTTCAGTCCAGATTCACTCTAAAAAAAAAACACTGGGTTAAAAACAACCCAATTTGGGTTGTTTTCAACCCATTGATGCAGCAGCAGCTTGTGTTGACTGTCTGTCACTGAACCGTTAAAATTTCGTCGCTACAGAAACCGTAGGCTATTTAACCCAACAGTCGGGTTATTACTTAAAAATTACCCAACGATTTTAAAAATGACACAATATTTTTGGAAAATAACCCAACATATTGACTCTATATTCGTAAACTAACGGTTGGGTTAAACAAATAACCCAACGTTTTTTACTGTGACTTTTCTATAGACAGACTCAAAAGCCCAACGCAGCCAAAACATTATTGATAACTAGCTAAAGGCTGGGTCCTCGTTGAACCATTGAGCTTTTATTCTTCTGAGAACCTCAAAGACCTCCTGATGCAGTTTGTCATCCGTGTACCTCTGAAGTCCTCAAGGATGAAGCTCATACTATCCGCCTGTGATTGATAGCCGTTGTCACACCTCTAGAGCTCCACACCCCGACGGATGTGTTTCATGCAGCAAGAAAATCGCATCAGTGGAAACAATGGCAGTCATCTGACTGAAATCAAAACTACTACGGGCGGCCACTACAACATCTTGTCCTTTATCTATTTTGGATTGTCACGGCTCACCGCCCAACAGATACACGGACTTCAGTAGATAAAGAGGTAAAATCACACAAACTGTGCAAATTAGCCTACATCACATCTGCTTAGCGTGCCAGTGCACGTGAACTGTAATGTTTCACCAGTGACATGTATCGTGTGATCAATGCATAAATCACAAGGGTGCGATAGTGATACATATCACGCTTTGACATTTTCGAAATAATTAAATTCCAATATAGCCTATTTGTTTCCTATCGTGTGATGCATAACTGCAATTGGAAAATATTCAGTTCTGAATGTTTTCTGCATTTGTAGCCTAAACAATTATTCTAGCAGTTCTGTTGAATTAGCTGCACCGATGAATTCCATCTGGTGGGATTTTTTTCTTAAAAAAATAGCACCCAATATCATCATTAACGCTACTGTATGTTGAATGGGAAACAGCTTGGATAATGTTTGCATGCATTCGTGATTAAATGATAGGTGTTATAGACATACTGTAGCCTAAATAATTATCCAACATTATAGCATATACAAATATTATATATTGTGCCATGATCGAATAGGTAATGTAATAGTGTGGAATGAATATAAACAACAATTTCAGGGTCATCTACCATTTTTGCAACTAAACAGGTTAGACAAATTATAATGATAATGCATATTATTTTATTGTTAATATGATTATTATTATATTATTTATCATTGTGTAAAGTCAAGACACCTTGTTTATATAGTGCTTTATACAGTACAGATTGTTTCAAAAGCAGCTTTACAGTGATAACAGGAAAATGATGCATTTCGGCTGTTGTTCAGCTGAAGTCAGTTCAGTGTTGATTCAGTTGTTCCATTGTAAAGATCGTCAATTATTAAATTAGTTAATTTCATCTATAAAGCAGTTCTGCAACAAATGATGTCAACGTCCAGCTCAGTTCAGTTCTCATACAACAGCATCAGTACAGTCAGATCAATAATATTGTTGAATATTAAGTGTCCCCAACTATAAGCAAGCCAGAGGCGACAGTGGCAAGGAACCCGAACTCCATCAGGCTCAGATCTTAACTCAAATCTGTGAAGAAACCAGGCTCAGTCGGGGGACCAGTCCTCCTCTGGCCAATGAACAACACGGTGTGATTAAATTCTGTCCAAAGAAAAACAGAAATAACACAATAAAAATATCTGTTCTCTATATCGGCACTTTGACATTTTAACATACAATTATTCATTATCGGCATTGGTCAGAAAAGCTATAGTCAATCTCTAGTTTCTAACACTTAAGTTGATGGCTAGTCTATGGGTGACAACATGGACACCAGGGTTAATGAACACATTGAGGTCTGAGAAACAGCATGACCAAGACTTACATGTGAAACTGATGGATTTAGATACGTTTCCTCTTTGTGCACAATTTGCTGCTAAACATTTGACTATTTACCAGGTTGAAAAGACAGGTATTGTTATTGTCAGCTCATAGTACAGAGCTTGCATTAAGTATACCAAAATATGGTTTATTTGTACTGTATGTCATAGTATATTTATTCTGGTTCCATTTTTATTCCACTGGTCCATTATTATATATTTATATTTTTACATATGGAATATCTCTTTCTACATAACATCCTGCATATTTCTATTACTTAATTCATATGCTTCTGTCCACAATGTCTCGCCTGTACCCATTATCTGTTTGTCTTATCCACACTGTATACCCAAAAATCTTTAACAATATACTGATAATTGACTATTATTCCCCCAGTATTGTATTGTATATGTAATGGGAATTACATGGGAGTTTTTAAATAGATTGTCACCAGCATTTATAGACCTGAATGAGAAAAATCCCAATATATGCCACTGACCCTCTCAATTTGATAAATGGAACACAGAGTAGAAAATATATTTAATTAACCATGTGTAACTGTGTCCTGCTATGTGTCTTTTCTAGGGCAATGGAGGTGTCGGATGATGACATGAAACATATGATGAATTTTTGGAATTTACATCCCCCTTTATATCGGCACTATCCTTAGCAAAGAACAACCCAGAGTAACCATGGCAACAGCAGCATCCTCTGAGTGAGCATAATTCCCTCTTTCATCTGTAAACACGATGATTGTGGTTTGTAGATGCTCACCATATTGCTCATTTTGTGCTGATTGCTCATTTTCAACAGATTGCTCTACAGATGTAGATGTTCATGTAAAAAAGTAATTTTTACAAAATTGTTTTAACTATGTCTGAGGCAAACCATTGAATATGCCTGTAATTGTTTTAATGATTATGCAGTTCTCAACTGGTGTGAGCAAAAATTCCCATTGCTGAAATCCTATCACAGATAACCTCTTTGCTCTTAAAGGGATAGTTCACCCAAAAATGAACATTCTGCTATCAGTTACTCACCCTAATGCTGTTTCAAAAAGTGAAACACAAAAGAATATATTTTAAAACATCTTTTAGCTGTTTTTGTTCATATAATGAAAGTTAATTTGTAATATTTTACTTAATAGCTTTTTAGTTTTTCAAAATCCTAAGACCTGTGCAAAAGTTTGAGGTCAGTAAGATTTTTTCAAATGTTTTTGAAAGTCTCTTCTGGTCACCTAGACTGCATGTATTTGGTCAAAAATACAGCAAAATCTGTAATATTGTGAAATATAATTACAATTTAAAAAAAATACTGTTTTGTAATATATTTTAAAATGTAATTTATTCCGGTGAGGGCAAAGCTGAATTTTCAGCTTAATGTGTTTGTGGAACCTATTTTTTTTTTTTTTTTCAGGATTTCTTTTGAGGAGTAGAAAGTTAAAAAGAACAACATGTATTTGAAATAGAAATCTTTTGTAACATTATTAATGTATTTACCGTCACTTTTGATCAATTGAATGTGTCCTTGCTGAATAAAGGGCCATTCACACCAAAGATGATAACTATAACAACAACTACCACTATAAAGTTTTAATAATTGTTCTAATTCTATAAGAATAGTCCACACCACAGCTATAATGATAGTGAAATAAAGGAACAATATCATAGGAATCACTGTATTTTCCAGCTGAAGAACGATAAAAACATTGACAGCCAATTAGAATTCAAACACTCCAAACACAGAGCTCGAGCATTTAAAGCAGCACATGCTAAAAAACTGAATTTTGTTGGTGTGGTCGCCAGTCTAGTTATGATTACAGTTATATCACTGTAATCATAACTAGACTGGCGACACACACACATTATATTTACAAACGTTTATGTAAGATGCGATTAATTGTGATTAATCGTTTTGACAGAGCTAAAATTAATACTAAAATTAGTATTAATATATATATATATATCATTCTTGGTGTGTGTATGTGTGTGTGTGTGTGTATATATATATATATATAATTTTATATTGTAAAAATTTCACATTTAATCTCCTAATTAATGTAAAAACAACATAAAGACAGGAGCCTATATTTTAAATATTTCTTTAATGTCATCTTTTTATGAAAGAAGGCCAGTATCACAGACACCAATACTGCTACTATGATATCTCTATGAAATTGATTTCCCCCTTCAATTGTAACATTTATTTGGCTTTAAAAACATAACAACTTTTAATTTAAGTGAACTTAAATTAAAGACAATCTTCACATATTATCCTAAGATAAGAGATAATCAATTCTTCCATTAATTATCCATAATGAAAGACAGCAGCGGGTTTATTAGATTCACAGACACACGCCAGTGTGTGTGTATTTATATATATAAAATAATTATACACAGTACACACACATATACTATGTAAACACAAACTTTTATTTTGGATGCAATTATTCGTGATTAATCGTTGCCCAGTATACAAGTAAAAGTATACAAACTTTAGGTTAGATTTGATTAATCACGATTAATCAATTTGAAAGCATTAATATATATATATATTTAAAATCATACGGTAGTGTAAGTTTGCATTGTTATTAATATACCTCACACTTTTGGTCTTCTGTTGCAGGTAATGTTTTAAAATGTCTTCAGTGTGGAGAGTAATTCTCTTAACGGGAGCTCACATAACCATGGCAGTGGTTTAGCTATGACTTTCCAGGCTTGAATGGATGATACCTGGTAACAGCTGCCATGTTCGCCTGTAATGGCAGCTCACTGGAGGGGTGTGGCCTTCTTGAACCAATAGAAACTGAGACGCAAGAGGCTGATACTGCCCTCATGCCCACCACTCTCAGGGTGGCACTGGCTGCCATCATGATCTTCATGATCACCATCGGTTTCCTTGGTAATGCCATTGTGTGTCTGATAGTGTATCAGAAACCAGCCATGCGTTCAGCGATTAATCTGCTCCTGGCCACGCTGGCCTTCTCTGACATCATGCTGTCATTGCTATGCATGCCATTCACCGCTGTCACTCTCGCAACTACGGACTGGAGCTTCGGAGTGGGATTCTGCCGCGTGTCCGTCATGTTGTACTGGTTATTTGTTCTGGAAGGTGTGTCCATCCTTCTGATCATCAGCGTCGATCGCTTCCTCATTATAGTTCAGCGGCAGGACAAGCTAACGCCGCATCGGGCGAAAATTCTCATTACCGCGTCATGGGCTCTGTCGCTCTGCGTGTCCCTACCGTCCGTGATCGGCTGGAGGACGGCCGGGATCGGCGCACAGGTGCCGCAATGCATTCTGGGATACAGCGAATCGCTGGCGGACCGGGGTTACACGGTTCTGCTAGCCATCGCAGTGTTTTTTGTGCCATTTGGTGTGATGTTGTACTCCTACCTGTGTATTCTCAACACAGTGCGACGCAACGCGTTGCGCATCCACAATCACACCAGCGAAGGCAGTGTCGCCATCAACCATGTCAACAAGTTGGGTTTAACCGGTCTTCAGCGACCCCAAGTCAACGTGGACATGAGTTTCAAAACCAGGGCCTTCACCACCATCCTCATCCTTTTCATTGGCTTCTCCGTGTGTTGGTTGCCACATACGGTGGTGAGTCTGCTGGCGGTGTTCAGTAGACGCTTCTATCTCAGCCCGGCGTTTTACCCCATCAGCATCGGGGCGCTGTGGTTGAGTTACCTAAAAGCGGTTTTCAACCCTGTGATATATTGCTGGAGAATCCGAAAGTTTCGTGAGGCCTGTCTGGAGTTTATGCCCAAGACTTGTCATCTCTGTCCCAAGATTCCCGGACGAAGTCGTAGGCGTATAAGACCCAGCAACATCTATGTGTGCAGCAGTGAGACCCAGTCTTCAGTCTAGGATTCGCACCAAAGTATGTTTAAAATTGACATCCAAGAATGAAAGATGATGTTTAGATATGACACACTTGGTTTCAAGGGACTGTGTCCTTGAAATCCCATGGAGATGAGAACACTTATTAATTAAGTACTTGATAAATACCTCCTCCTATCATTGTCTGCAGTGATGAAGGAAAAAGCATTAGCTGTCTGAAATTCATCAAAGCAATATTCTTAATATTCCTGAACTGGGTCCTGAACTGAATTTATTTTATTTCAGTTGGAAAAGGTTTTACAGGTTGGCAAATAAAGTATCTAAACTGGTGATTTACTGAACATGTTTGGTAGAATTTATTCATGATTAGGTGAGGGAGTTTTGTTTGTGGTCATTATTTACATTCACATTTTGTAATGCCCAAAGTGAAACTGCATCCATGCTGAAAAAACAAAAACCAGACTAAGTTGATTGGCTGGTCTTCCAGCCTGGTCATAGCTGGTTTAGAAGGCTTGTTTTAGAGGTTTTGGCCAATTCTCTAGAAGGCCAGGCTGGAAGACCAGCTTTACCAGCTTAAATCAGCTACATCTAGCTGGGGGTTAAAACTACCTTAAACCAATACCATTTTCACTTGTTCTACCAGTTTGACTTTTTTTTTTATTTTTACATATCGATACTGAAATATTAAATTAATATTAAATACTCCTTTTCTGCAGTATCGATACACCGATACCAGCTGTCAGGAGTGGACTGGCCATCTGGCAGACCAGGCACTTTCCCGGTGGGCCGATATGCTTTTTGGGCCGATACATCTCATACTTAAAAAAACAAAAAATTGTTTTGTCTGAACGGCCCGTAAAACTCGTACATCAGCAGCCCATCCGTTTTGTTTTGCTTAACTGGCAGCGCTGGGGTCTTTGTGCCGGTGTTATGCATTGGTCAAAAAAAAAAAATCAATGGTCAAAAAAGTCAATGCACAAAATTTTCTTCTGGGGGGGAAACATCATTGATTGAACCCTCGAACCCCCCTAGAGGGACAGAGGTCCATCCACCACAGTTTCACCAAAAATCATGTGGGAAACACTGCTATTGCTATGCCAATGCAGCTTATAGCTTGTATTAGGATTCATCACTGTGGAGCAGGGACGTCGTTAGGCCTATTTTAGGGGGGCTGAAGCTACCCCAAAATGTTCCTAAGCCCCCCTAAATGATAATAAGAACAACAATAACAATTCGATTTATCAATAACCTCATTGGAATGAGTATCCTCTAGTATTAGTGTTAGTTCAAATCTCCCGGAATCTAGAGCTCCAAACCGTGTAGCGCGCGCACGACAGAGAGGGAGAGAGCGGGAGACATTGCGTGTGTGTGCAAATGTGCTTGTGTGTGCCTCATGAAATCTGTGTGCCTGGGGGCTAAGCCCCCCCTGTCTTCCAATCCTAGTGACGTCCCTGCTGTGGAGTATAGTTCAATTGTATTAATAAATGAAAATTTTGGAGCTATTTCCTCTGTTAACTCTCACTAGCCCCTTTCACACAGAGATTCCGGAAAATACACGGATAAAGTGACCCGGGATTTGACCCGGGTTCGTTTGATTTTGGTTCATTCACACTGCCAGTGATTTTCCGGAATCAGAGAGTGCGTTCACACACAACCCGTAAAAATCCCGTAAAGACACGTGACATCGATGTGACATGTAATGTCTCAGCACCGTCTATAGTTTGCTTATGAGCTGCGATTTCTCTCTCGAGAAACCACGCTTGTGCATTTTTTTCTCTGATTCGATCATAAACTAGCGCATTACGCACCGTTTCACTAGCCTGCTTTCACTTCACTTCAGCGTCATCATTACGACACGGTATTGGTTACGGCTTTTGTTCACACAGCGCGCGTTCCGCGACTAATCCGGGCAATGTTACTAGGTCCCCAACCTGGGATCAATCCCGGCATCAATCCTGGGTCATGTTAGCGTTCACACAGAAGGTGTTCTGGCAATTTCCCGGGATCAACGCGCTGTGTGAAAGGGGCTACTCATTCCTACTCACTCATTACATGGCTTTAGTGGTTTTAAGGAATAGGGTTGATATACATATTCAAGGGCATGCAAAGATAGATGGAGTTTATGATCATATGTAAATACCACATGAAAATGCCAGGGCCGATTTTTTGTCCCAGTCCAGCCCTGCCAGCTGTACATTCTCTCTCTTCGCTCTGACTGCGAATTTACACACAAACCTGTCTCACCTCATTCACTCTTCTCATTCGTTCCCGTTGAATAGTGTTGATGTTCTAGGTCCTGAATTTCAGCACGGGGTTGCAGGTATTTCTCATAATTCTACTCATCTACTCATTCCCGCAGGTTTTGTGCGCGCCACATTGATATATAAGTGGTTTATATGATATATAAGCTCTTTTTTGTGACTTATTGCTCTTAAATGGTCAAACACTCAAAATGATGTCAGAATGCCAGTCTTGGTGAGTATTCCGGTGAACACAGTCAGTTTTGAAATGTAAATAGTTGAAAAACAAATCGCATGTGGTGTAACAGTATATAGGATCTGTGCATAAGCTCTTAAAGTGACAGCAGCCTAATAAACTTTGACACATGCTAATCAAAGAACAAAAGACAAAGAAAAAATCACTCACTGCTCTTGAATGAATAACTTTTGTAACTTTAATTGTAAGCATTATTCTGTTTTTACAATGAAGACTATCCAGTGTAATTTTATATTTGATTAATTGATTAATTTCTGTACTATTTCTTACTTGAATACTGCTGTTAGACCCACCTTAAAAAAATTAAAGCCATGTTTATTTCATTTGTTTCGTATATTTTATCTCATTATTCTATTTGTGCTATCATTTGCAATTTGTTAATTTATTTTATTTTGGTTTACTTTGTTCAAAATTTCAAATAAATCCTCCCTGTTGTTAGCTATTGCAACAAAATTACCCAAATTATCAAATAATTATGAGATAATAATACAAATATGTTAGTTTCCCCAGTGGTATACATATAAAAAATTTTTTTTCAAGGTATCATATCTAAGTTGGAAATTCCAGTATCGTGACAACACATCAAGTTTATCTGAAGAATTTTGCTTATAGTAGGGAGGTTAAGTGACTTTTGACTTCAAGTCATGATGCAAAGGTCCCCTTTGGTACGGAAGTACCTTAGGGCCATAGAAATAAATTTATCCTAAGACACAAGTGAGATCACATTTGTATCTTATATAAGCACATTTTTTTAAAAATGGACGCCGACCATACTTGAGAGGCCCATATCTTTGCTTCTGTTATAGCTATAATGACAAATTTGGTATCAACTGTACATTTTTGTGGTCAAAGAGTCCAATAAAATAGGTTCCAAGACTAAAAAACAATAATGTTGTCCTTACCATGACAATTGGAGGTGAAGTATGCATTTTTTTATTAAAAAACGCATGCCAAACACACAGTCCATTCACAACTTAATAATTTCTTCGTTTAGGTCTGCTTCGCATGCGCCCTTTACAGCACTGGCTGAAGACGCGGGTCCCGCGTCGAGCATGGGCATCCGGTCGTTTACGTCTCAAGGTAACTCAGAACTGTGTCACAGCTCTGGAGCCCTGGAAGGTGGTCGACTGGTATCAGACAGGTGTAAACCTGGGGGTAATCTCGAAACTGAAAGTGGTTTCAACAGATGCCTCCTATTCGGGCTGGGGCGCCCTCTATGAGGGCAGACCGACTTTTGGCCTGTGGTCAAGCCAAGAAAAGAGCTTGCACATAAACTGTCTAGAGATGAAGGCGGTCGAGAACGCCTTGCGTTTCTTTCTTCCCCTTCTAAAGGGCCACCATGTCCTTGTCCGCACGGACAACATGTCGGTGGTTTCCTACATAAATCGGCAGGGCGGTCTGAGATCACGGAACCTTCATGCACTGGCAGAACGCCTCCTTGTATGGGTTCAGCGCAACCTACTCTCGCTGAGAGCGGCGCATGTGCAAGGCCATCTGAATGTGGGTCCAGACAGGCTGTCCAGGGACAACGTTCCCCCAGGGGAATGGTCCCTCCACCCTCAGACATTTCAGCTGTTGTGGGACACCTTTGGCACAGCGGAAGTCGACCTCTTTGCGTCTCAAGACAACACATAGTGTCCAATATGCTCCACAAAGAACAAGGACGTGCTGGCCCATCACTGGCTCAGCCACCCTCTCTATGCTTTCCCTCCGATCACGCTGTTACCACAGGTAATCAAGCGTATCAGGGAGAACGGTTCCTCTGTGCTTCTAGTAGCTCCGTTCTGGCCGAACCAAGTTTGGTTTCCGGAGCTGATGCAGCTTCAGAGCTTGGCTCCGTGGCCTGTCCCGTTGAGGAGAGATCTCCTCTCACAAGCCGGGGGTAGGATTTGGCACCCACGACCCGAGCTTTGGGCTCTGCATGTGTGGGCCATCAACGGGTACCCGTCAGTCTCCCCGACCGAGTGTTAAACACGATTACGCAAGCTAGAGCGCCCTCTACTAGACGGCTTTATGCTTCCAAGTGGTCAGTGTTCTCAGGTTGGTGCTCAGCTCGCAACCTGGATCCACAAGATTGTGGGGTGTCGGAGGTTCTCTCCTTCCTACAAGATCTCTTGGATAAGGGTAGATCCCCATCCACGCTCAAGGTATATGTGGCGGCTATTGCTGCATTTGTCAAACATTCGCATGGCCAGTCACTGGGTAGGAACGACCTTGTAGTCCGCTTCCTCAGGGGAGCTAGAAGGATGAACCCTCCTCGTCCCCCCTCGGTTCCCATATGGGACCTTTCCTTGGTCCTGGAGGCCATGAAGGGTCCCCCTTTCGAACCTCTACAGTCTGTGGACCTTAAGTATCTCTCATTGAAAACCGCCTTTCTGGTGGCTATCGCCTCAGTCAAGCGGGTGGGTGACTTACACACACTTTCTGTTAGCGCGTCGTGCCTTGAGTTTGGGCCTAATGACTCCTAGGTCATCCTCAAACCAAGACATGGTTATGTCCCCAAAGTACTTGCCACTCCTTTCAGAGCGCAAGTCATCTCCCTGTCAGCCCTCTTCGGATCTGACAGCGAGTCTGACGTGAATCTCCTTTGCCCAGATAGGGCCCTGAGAATTTACGTGGAACGTTCGGCTGCTTTCAGACAGTCAGGACAGCTCTTTGTTTCGTTTGGTGGCCTATCTAAAGGTCTAGCTGCCTCAAAACATAGCCTTTCCAGGTGGATAGTGGACGCTATCCCACTGGCTTATACATCTAAGAGCCTTCGTTGCCCTCTGGGCGTCAGAGCTCATTCCACTAGAGGCATGCCTCTTCGTGAGCCTGGTCCAGTGGGATTTCCCTTCACGATATCTGTATGGCGGCAGGCTGGGCCTATCCGTCTACATTTATAAGGTTCTATAACCTGGAAGTTCCCGCGCTCCAAGCTAGACTGTTGTCAGTTTAGTTTATCCGCTCAGTTCTGCCGGACTCGTTTCCGCGGACTGCAAAGTTTTCAGTTCAGGCAGGTTATTGCCTCCCCTTACTGTTATACAGTGTAAAGCACCCTCTATGCATTTAAGGTAACCACGTTTGCCTTATATCATTCTTATTAAGCCCATTCCCAATGTCGGCTTTTTATATCCCCATATCATATGAGCTCAGGGCGCTCGCCCTTGGGTCAGTGTTGTTGTAGATTTAGCACGCACAGCGTTTTAAATTGGGTTCCCCTTAGCGTAAGCTAGCTTACGCAACACGAGAGTACTCTCGTAAGAGAACGTCTCGGTTACTAACATAACCTCGGTTCTCTAGAAGAGGGAATGAGTGTTGCGTAACCCTGCCGTGCTTGTGCTACCATCTGGTTTCGCTTCAGTCGATGAAAACCAAGGAGCATCCTATCGAGCTCTGGCTTATATAGGCATAAGCCATGGCCATTCGCGCCGGCGCCCTCATTGGTGCTTACGTCACGAGCAGTCCCTCGATAGGTTGCAGCAGTTGCCGCAGAGCAGCCAATAGGCGCGCAAGTTAATTATTTTAAATTAATACAAATTATAAGGATAATTTTTGGCTTCAGTATTCTCGAGAAAAGAGGTTTTCCCTCTAAGGTTTTTTTTTTCCATAGTCAACTAACTAGCTAGTTATTAGTTATCTAACATTAAAAACATTTTTCTATTTAATGAGAAAGTCATACCACCTCAAAGTGTTAACCTGTCACCTCTGACCTTCAACAGCTGTCACAGCTCCTGGTGCAGATGGGATGTTGTTGCAGGAACTGATTTGCTATAGGCTACTCCTGACTGGTCGAAATCTCATGCTACTTAGGACAAATGTAATGTACAGAAATAGCTGCACTGCTTAAATACAAAATTAAAGTTTTTGAACGAAAAGATAAGTAAAGTCACTCTGATGACACAATTTTTATGTGAAATGTGCATATTTACCCACAATTGTCATGGTATGGGGAAAATTATTATTTTTTTAAACTTGAAACCAATTTTATTGGATTCCTTGACCCCAAAAATGTACACTTTGACACCAAATTTGTCATTATAGCGATAACAGAAGCAAAGATATGAGCTCTAGAATATTTTTTTGGCGCATTGGCGGCCATTTTTGAAAAAACATGTTTATTTCTGATACAAAGTGTGATCTCACTTGTGTCTTAGGATAAATTTATTTGTATGACCCTAAGGTTCTTCCATACCAAAGGCGACCTTTGGATCATGACTTGAAGTCAAAGGCCTATTTTTTGGTCTTAACCTCCCTACTAACTATAGTAGTAAAACTACTATAGACACTCTTTTTTTTTTTTTTTTTTTTACCATTCTTGAAAATGTAATTTGGAGTGCATTATTTTTTATAAATGCGGCATTGTTAGTTAAGGTTTCTTTATCAGTAATTTGGGAGCTATGCCTATATAAATGCCAATACTCAAATCTGTCAATACTGAAAATAGAAAAAGTGGTTGACCGATATGCATCTTCCAGTTGCCAATTCTGATATCAGTGTCAAAAGAGCAGAGTTGCAGATGGCTGATATAATGTAATAAACCGACGAAGTGAAACAAACTCTTATTTTACACAATAAATGAAATGTTTATTCAAACAAGTGGACATGGTTACCAGCCAGTGCTAATAATTTGTAAATGGCCAAATATTGGCCTGTTAATTGTCTGGCCAGTCAGTGACATTGATTTCATTTCTTTTGGAGCTGTAAAGCCATGTGCAAATGCATGTGTAAATATGATATTACTTCGTCAGGTTAGTCAAAGTCTGTCAATTCTGTTTGAAAAAGAAGTACAATTGAGTCATGCATTGTCATTGACTCATTCTTTATAGCTGATGATTCTTTCTGCTTTAGCACACATTGTACTGTAGGTGGCAGTAATGGTCATGTGATGTTAAACGTCTCTCGCGTAAGCGCAGAACAAGAAAGTCTTTTCCTGCGCTTTCCGGAACTGGACTGAGAAATATGGCGTCGCACAGGGGTGACAGAACGAGAAACCCTACATCAAATGCTGGAGATGTTTCCAAAATCGACCTTCTGCTTCACCCAGAGCTCCTTTCTCAAGAGTTCATTCAGCTCATGTTACATGAGGTGAGACTCGGAGCCACATGAAACCAGTCGGGTTACTGTAGGCCATAACCTGCTTGTTCCTTATATGACAATAATAATAATATAATAATTAGAGATTGGGGGTTATTTTTGTTCCGTGCGTCTTTTCTGTATAGTATACATTTATCAGACAGTAAATATACCTGAAATCTGAAGAATGAATACATCAACAGTCATTGAACGGCAGCATGCCTGCGTTGTGTTTTAGAGGAAGATAGCAGTGGGTGATCATGAGGACCGGCTGACAGGTCTGTACCTGCGACATGTGCTTCCTCTCCCGCAGAGAGATCTGCCCAGCAGCCGCTGGGGGAGAAGGATGGAGAGGAGCAGAGCGCACAGGTACTGTACTCTCTCACACAGGTTTTGATGTGTTCACTTTGTAGAGTGCCACTCCAGTGTGTGCGCGCTTCAGAGGATCAATACAATCAACCACAGTTCTAATCGCAAAGCGTGTCGTAATGACGATTCCCCAAATTTAAAGGGTTAGTTCATAGAAAATTTTAAATTCTGTCTCCATTTACTCACTCTCATGTTTGCCTGCGTCACGCACGCATTTTAACGTCCGTGTTTATACAGTATGTATACAGTAGTAGTGTATCGTAAGCCATCGTGTCTCTTAAGAAGATTTGGATTTGACCAGTTGATTATTTTTTACAATATCTTTGACAATTTGTGTCTTTTAAGTTTTATAGGAATCGACTTTAAATGGAGCAACAGAAATTTCCCAGGTTTCATAAATATCATCATTTGTGTGTTGAAAATCTTATATGTTTGTAACGATTAGAGAGGGAGTATGATGACCTAATTTACATTTTTGTGTGAACTGTACCTTATAAATTATACAGTTACCTGAGCCTTGGTTAAAACTAACTCTATATCCTGACTAATATCGTTTACACCACCGATAGCCTGGGCTACATATCGTCGCATTTTGATATCACTATATAACAATTTACCGTTACATGGTTCCTCCCGGAAATTAGTTTTTGCAGGGTGGGATGTCTGTTATTATTTATTATTGTTATCAGCATCATCATTTATTATCATGTTAGTTGTACAGAAGGAACACAAGCAGTTTCACAGATGAGTGATACAGTGTTGCCCTAGACAACAATTATTATTCCAAAAATATTTGACTGAAGATTCACAGAGCGCTTTGTAATAATTACTTGTACTCTTCCCCTTTGCTTAAATTCTCCATGAAATCAAAATGGTCAATTCTTTTTTTTTTATGGAAGTTTGCAGTATTTATTATAAGTAATTTAACCATCTACATCGTTATTGATTTATTTGTTTTTATTCTTGTGCCCCCGTAATCTTTAATCAAAGATTTAATAGTTTTCTGATGATGTGTTTATTGGCGTGAGGGCGGGATCAACCCGTCACTCTCATGACATCACAGCAATTGCAAACCACAACCATTCAATCAATTCCCCATGAACGGAATTAAAGTCCTGCCCTAAAGTTTTTCTTGCTCGAGAAACCGTTTCAAACGGATATATGTTACAAAAGGGAAGAATAGACTCACAACTTCGGTTTCATGTTGACTTTAAACTTGCTTAACATCTGATTTGATGACCTTTGATGGCAAAACTCGTTTACATGTATTTGAACTAATCTTAATACAAACTGTAATGAAAATGTAGACTAAAGGAAAAAATTATTTGAGAGGACCAGCAGCGAAGTTTCTTTTTTTGTGTGTGAATACTAAACAACGTGTTTTTTTTTTTTTTCTGTTCACAGAAAGTAGTCATACGGCTGTTACGTGTATGTAACTGCATGAGAATGTCCAACGTGTTTTCTCTTATATTATAACTGTTTTGTTTCAGTTCAAGCACTGATAGTGGCAGGAAGAGGCCGTTGATTGTGTTTGACGGCAGCTCTACTAACACTGGCGTTGTGAAGCTGAAGAAAGCTGACACTTCAGCAGCACCTGTCACCACAGACCGAATAAAGCCCCCTGTTTCCAGCATCAGTCTCACAAACCCCATACGCAAGCTCACTGGGACCTCTACAAACTGCTCTTCCTCAAATTCCTCTAACAGGACGCCAGTGTCATCGCCGGGGGCCAGTCCCAAAAGCCCCGTTAACCACTCGAACACTGCCAACCTCTCGCTACATTCAAACAACACCACGTCTAAACTAAAGCGCTCGTCCCCCAGCGACGGAGAACATGACACTGCTGTGAGTATGACACTAACACCATGGAAATCTGTGATGTAGGTGTAAGAGTGAGATTTGGTTGTGAATTGTCCTGACAGTAAGTGTGAATTTAAGTTTTCTGATTTATTTTTTTTATTTTTATTTGCTTGTGGCAGAAGGACATCAAGTCACCTGATGCAAAGAAAAAGATACAACATGTCACATGGCCTTAATCTCTGATGTCATCAAGGACGGATGGTTCGTCTGACATCGACTGACATCGTCTGCTGGGTCTCTGTGTTGGCCAAGAAAGACACTCATGATGGGACACATGAATTTGAAAGATGGGTTCTTGTCACACACCTCACGTTGTCGCTCTTTACTTACCAGCCTCAGGAAAAGTGACTTGTGCAATGTGACCCTCCGGTTCATTTCACACCAGGAAATGCTTTGGCTTTCGACTCTATGTAGTGGTGAAGGACCTGACACATTCCCAGCAGTTTTATGTTGGACTGCTCAGATTTTCCCTTTAGAAATCTTTCTTGCAATTAATAAACTTTTCATTGCACGTGAATCATGTTGACAAATCAAACCCACCTAGAGGAAATAGATGGACATGCTCTGTGTTTTAGAGATGTCTGCTGTGTTTTACTGTCATAGGAATATACTGAGTAACTTTGAAGAAATCGCTCTTTTCTCCAATAAGATGTTTTATAAGTTGATCTGTGATTCAGTCGGAATAGGCCCATCCAAGTTTGGCCAATATCAAATCAATCCCTTGATAGTTTTGTATTTATAGCCCCCATAGGGTCAAAATACAGTTGTGATGTGAGTTGCATCATGCATTGATGTATTTAAGTGAGAAAGCGAAATGAATGGTGTTTCACATGTCAGTGTTTTAGTGAAGGTTTTTCTAGGCATTATGAATTGAGTTTTTTATTGAACTGCATGGAAAGTTTCTCACTGACAACAGGCCTGATGAAATAAACGGCTGAGAGTGTTGATCATTGTGTTAGTGTGTTTTTTTGTTTTTGTTTTACTTACACTTCAGTCAATCCTAGTGCACTGCCAAAGTCCATAAAATAAAAGTTCATTAAATATTAATGGTGTTTGAATTTCATTCCATTCATAGTTCTGCTTTGTTACAGGTACAGTACTGTTGAAAAGTTGGGGGTTGTTTTTTTTTATTTTTATTTTTTTATCAATTTAGAAAACAGTTTATATTTTTGTGGAAACCATGATAAATTTTTTTCAGGACCTATTATGCAATATTCACTTTAACATGTTTTTTTAAACAAATATGTCAGCAGTGTGTGTACAAATCCACCCACTCCTTTTTTAATCCCCATAAATCATTTAGTTTTTGGCAGAGTATCCGAGGCACCGGCTGTAAAGGCTCAGCCCTCTTCTGGAAAGCCAGCAGCTCATTTGCATGTAAAGATACATGCACAAACACAGCATGCTTTTCCTTCCACTCAAAAATGGGCATTTACAACATGGTATAATACATATTTTGTGGGCTGAAACTTCACAGACACATTCTGGGAAAACCTTAGTCTAATATTACATCTTGTAAGTGTAAGTGGCATAATAGGTCCCCTTTAATATAAAAGTGAACAATGATGGCGACAGCAATGGTTATAATTAGGTTAATGACCTTTTCACCATTGTCTCGTTCTTTGTAGTTTATATCCAGTTAGAGATCAGAGAACTTCTTTCGCTCTTGTCAGCTCACACTCTCTCTATTAAACTTTCAAACACCCCACTGCCTCTTATTTGAGATGCTTATTTTCCATGCAGTTGCATCTCAGGTTTTTGTCCCAGTGGAGTCATTGAAATCCCAGAGCTTAGCTTCCTCTCCTTCCCCACTGTTTGAGAGTTTTCCTGAATTCATATAAACAAATCCCACCATTACAAAATGCACTATACCTGTCAAAAGTTTGGACACGTCTACTTACTGTATATTTTTACTTTTATTCTAAAATGTTGAAAATTGTAGTCATCAGGACTAAAATAATACAAATGTGTGAATTAATCGATTCTGAAAACACCTTTTTCTAGATTCCAGAACCAGCTCTACTCTTACTCAGCCCACTTCATGAGGTGCATCCTCGGATGCTTTTACATTGGAAATTAAAGGAGTTTCCATATACTGGACACTTGTTGACTGCATTTCCTTCAATATCAACTCAAACTCAAAACTAATTTCAAGCATTTAATCATAAACCTTTAATTCAAAAGCTTCATATCACGACTGACAAACCGATTTTTGCATATGCCCCGATAAGAGAGTGCATGTTGTTTTGCATGGTCATTGTTAAACACTAGGTGGCCTTATTGTCTTATATTATTACTGAGTGCTTGCTAGTGCAATAGTCTTCATTCATGAGAAAAACACAACACATTTTTTTTTTGTAAGCTTTATTGATTTTGCATTACTATTTCATGTATAACTGTTAGATACACAAAAGGGACAAAATTCTTCTTTTTTTTTTTTTTTTTTGCAAGTTAAGACATGGGTTATGCAACACATCCGAGAGCCTGTCAGACATTTTAAAGAGATAATAATGCATATTATTTTTATAATTCAGTTCAATCTTTAGAACCAATTCTTTCTTCTGTCTTCAAGTTAAAGCAAGCTCAAATAACTCTCTATTCATAGTAACCTAAATCTATTCATTGTTTAATTTTAAGCGTTGTGGATGCTTGGTTGTTTTCTCCATGCACGCTTTCAGATGTCTTTGCCACACTCGGGACACAGGATGTCATCTCTCTCGGTGAGGAAACCTCTGCCCACCAGAGACACTGAGCACTTTTTACAGTTGAAACAGTCGTTGTGCCACTGGCGTTCCTCAAAGGAGATGTACTTGCTTCCTCCAAGTCCTGCGTGCGATGACAAACATGTTATGACTACTAGTAACAAGCAGATGTAGCTGTGTTCCAGAGAAGTTCATGGAAAGCCGGTAGATTTGAGCTCTTTGAAACAGGGTTGAGCAAAATTCAGAATTTAAGAAGTGCTTCCAATTCAGTTTTTTTTAGAATTTGAATTGGCCATGTGCCACAGGATGTTGAATTGGAAGAACAAGGTGAGGGATTTATGGTGAGTTTTGCAACTTTGGGGAACATTCTGGTTCAGTTAATTTATTGAATATGATCAAAATGCAGTTTTGCATCATGCATGGATGTATTTAAGTGAGAAAGCAAAATGAAGTGTGTTTCAAATGTCAGTGGGTTTTTCTATGCATTATGAATTGAGTTTTTTATTGAACTGCATGGGACGTTGCTCACTGATAACAAGCCTGATGAAATAAATGTCTGAGAGTGTTGATCACTGATCACTTTTTTGAAAGTTTATTTTTTCATAGGTTAGGAATGAGGCATGATGAAATGATTTTAGTACTATAAAAGTACTAAATTTATATATTTATAAATTTATATAAATCATATAAATTAAACGTTTGGTGGCACTTCAAAATCATCAATGTTTCTGGAAATACCACATTTGTTTTGTGGTGACATGTTTTTGAGTAATTTAGAAAGAAAATTAAGTTTGTTATTTAAAATAACAATTAATAAGAATAATTAAACATTTTAATTACATTTTTTTACATTTCTGCATCCTGTATGTTACACCAGTATTATTTTAGTATTACTTAATATTATAGTATTTATTAATATTTTACTAGCTTTTATTTTTATGAGTTTTCAGTTTTTCATTTCATTTTTAGTTTAAGTTTTAATAATGTTGTTATGTGCTTTTGTCATTTTTTTCATTTATTTAAATAGTTCTATTTAGCTTTCATTTAATTTCAGTTTAATCTTAGAATTTCAGCTCAAACTTATTTTATTTCAGTTATTTATCAAAGAAACATTTAAAAAAATTAAAGGGATCATGACATGAGGAATCAAATCTGCCTTGATCTTTTGACATATAAGAGGCCTTTGTACCATTAAAACATCCTGCAAGTTTCATAGCTTAAAACCTCATTATTAAAAAAACAAAAAACAACATCTATTTAATCAAGCTCCAAAAATGGCTGGTTTGGATATTGTGGGATTTGTGACATCACATGTATGGCTGTGTCCGAAACCAATCACTGTCTGAGTAGGTACTACATTTGAATTTGAATTTACTTTGTGACCATTAACAAAGTATGTTATATATAGTATGTATATGGGCAGAATGAAGGAAATTCAAGCGCACTACATCCGCCATATTGTTACTGTCACATGACCTACCAGCGTCAGTTGCGTCGCTTCACTTTCATTAAAAATCCTCTCCTGTGGCCTCATGGGATAGTAAAGTGTCTATCGTATGCACTCTTCAGAATCTCAACGGAAGTAGTGGGTCATCCGGGGACTTTTACGCCTACTGTTTTGCGAATATGTATTCGGACATACTACACTTTTGGCGTACTGTTTTTCGCATACTATACAGTAGAGAATTATTCGATTTCAGACACAGCGTATTTGTACATACCACTGATGGGGGTGGTGCAGGAGGCACATTTCTTGGCGTACAAGTTGCAGAAGCAGTTGAGACAGTAGGCAAAGTCGTCACGAGAGGTGAAGCGCTGGCCAGACAGCTGTTGCTTACAGCCAGTGCACAAGAAACAGTCCTTATGCCAGGGCTGGTCATGGTACGTCACACCGCCAGTGGTGATGGGCTAGACAGAGATGGAAGAGATTAAATATGATCAGACTACCATGTTTAATTTCTGCAGTATACAGTATGCAGATTACCTGTACACTCTAAAAAATGCTGGGTTGTTTCAACCCATGTCTGGGTCAAATATGGACAAACCCAACTCAAAAACCACCCGCTGGGTTTATCCATATTTGACCCAAACATGGGTTGAAACAACCCAGCATATTTTAGAGTGTATGCATAGAATAACTGGATTTCTCAAAAACGTGCAACACTGCACGGATATCCCATAATGGAAAATGGTCAACTTACAGAATGTAGTGCACATGTATTCAGTAAGAAGTTCTGAGCAGGAATTATGAGTTTCTGGAGTCTTAAAAAGTTTCATGTAAGTGTACTTGGTGTAGCCTAGTAAAACATTAAAAAGTTTGTTTTAGTTTCCTTCAACTGTGGAATCTACCTTCTTGCAGTGAATACACTGCATGGCAAACTGCTTTTCGTAGCAGGGCACGCAGTAGTTATAGTTGTCTTTGGGGATGAAGCTTTTGGTGCCAATTGGCTGCTGGCAGCGCTGGCAGGTGAAGCAGGTCTCATGCCAGCTGTTTCCTTTATGCTCCATCTTCCTCGAGCCTGAGGGAGAAGAAGAGAGCCATCTAATCCCAAATACAACAACATTCTGTTTATGAAAAGATGATGGAGGACGTTTGTGCAGTAGGTATAAGTCCTTGTCCAAAATATCAAGTCATGTTAGATAATCAGGTACTTTCTATGCTCTAATTATATACAATTATAATATCTAGCCCAGATATTTTGTAAAGTACACTACAGTTTAATTGTTTGGGGTTTGAGTGGGCTTTGTTTAATTGTGTCAAAAGTAGTAAAAACAGTCAAATTGTAAATTCTGTAAAGCTGAATTTCCAGCATCATTACTCCAGTCTTCAGTGTCACGTGATCCTTCAGAAATCATTCTAATATGCTGAGTGTGCGCTCAAGAAACCTTTATTATTATTAGAAATGTTGAGCTGCTTAATGTTTTTCTAATCTTTTGAAAGCATTTATTTGAAATGTATATATTTTTGTAACATTATAAATGTCTTTACTGTAATTTTTGGTCATAAAATTGAATAAAATTATGAATTTATTTAAAAGTAACGTTGAATGGTAGTGTATGTGTAGACAAACATAAGTTTGATTAATTTTATATAATTGAATGTAAATGAGTATTTATGCATTCATACACATATGCATGTGGACTTAATATCAATTTATTAATTTGCTTAGTTATTTTTTCTGTATCTATTCTGCTTGTTTGCATAAGTGGGCATTTAGTCACATTCAAATGGCTTAGTAGCCTATTTTTATATAAAATATTTTCATGAATACAGTAAAATTACAAATATGAAAAAAGAAGAGTTGATGCCAAATTCTACAACACATTCTATATGCAGTGAATAATCTTTACAGGATAACATGTAATATATACAGAGAGTAGTCTATTATTATCAGATTCAGATATCAAGCACAGATGATATTGAATTATTATCATCAGGATTACAGTACTACATTCATATCAACTGTAACATAACAGCAAAGTTGAGCTGTTAAACAGGCATAATTCTCTTTCAACACATTCAGATGAAAGTTCAATAAACACCAGCAGTGGTGCAGTGTAAACAGACACAGGACAGAGTTTCATAAGACACGTATCTTTTAAGTCCATGTGTTGACATTTTAGAGTCAATGAGAGTCCAACACTTTCACATGGTCATGAGGACCTGTCTTTAAGGATTTATGAATTCATATTTATTACCAGTGTGCAGATCACTTAATCTACTGCGTTGACGTCATTATGGGCCAGTAATATATCGTTATAATGACAGTTATTCTTTCATCACAAGATCTGGGCAAAGATCGACCTTGTGTGAAAGGAAGCAGTTCTAATTTGCTTTAATGGAAAGAATGTGGTGCTGAATGAATTATGATTTTATGGCAGTGCTGAGTATAAAAGAAAACATCTACTGATATGAGGTAATTGTTGAACGTTCCTCCCATGGTGAAGAATCTCTTACCAGGCATAATGGTCTTCTTGCAGTCATGGCATTTGGAGGAGTACTCATTAGAATAGCACTCGGTGCACAGCAGCTGCTCATCTTTAGTGGAGAAGGGCTTGTCCACCAGTGAGCGTTTGCACTGGAAGCAGTGGAAACAGTCCTCATGCCAGTGACGGTCCTTGTAGGACAGATCCTAAAGCAGCAAAAGATGACATTTCTGGTTGAATTTTATTCATTTTGAGAAATACTAAAACTGTTTCGTTGCAAGTGAGATGAGTAAATGCATGCTCACGTCTAGAACTACAATAACCATCATGTTTACACAGTGCACACAACTCCTTTGCACTTACTCCAATTTGTCAGATAAATAGGAGAACAAAACAACTTGCATTACTTATTTGAAAAAGTAACTCATATATTATTTTGTTGTAAATGTAAAATTAATGTGTTACCATACTAGTTACTTGAAAAAGTAATCTGATTACATAACTTGTAATGTGTTTTCCCCAACAATGGGTAGTAGCTATGGTGCATTTGATCACAAAACTGAAAAACACTTTCTCGATCTGCAAGCTCTAAACTGATTGGCTGGTGTTTTGCAACTTCATACATGGTACTATAACTAATGTTACCCTGCAGTTGCAGCCGATGGGTTTCTTGCACTCCTCACAGGTATTGGAGTAAAGGCTCTCATAGCACTTCACGCAGTATGGGTTTTCCTCACGAAGAACATACTTCTTCCCAAACAGAGACTCCTTACAGTAGTGGCAGTCATAACGCTCTGTCATCTTTACTTCAGCCTTTCAGTCCTGTGATGGAGAGAGGTTGAGGAGATTTTGAGAAAATGCTAGGCATTCTGATAAGATGATTGTAATATGTGTTGATATAGTATTTCTGTAGCTCAAACCAGCATTAACAACATTGCTGTGAGATATTCAGAGATAATATACAGTGGTGTATTGAAGTCTGAGACCACCTTGAAAATGGAATTTTTATATATTTACAACAAATAAGTATTATGACTAAGACATATACAAGATTCTGCACTATTTTTAGGTGACCAATAAGTAAACTTGTGAAATCATTTCCAGATGTTCTTGCTTCCACTGAAGCACGAGATGCTTTTTGGATCATTCTCAAATCATGCTGGAGAACAGGATCATCAGGATTTACTTGTGGAATTCATGAAACATTAAAGCAGTGTTATATTAGTCTCGCATAGTCACACTTTATATTATGTGACTTTAACTACTATGTAGGCACTTACATTAAAATAATAATAATAACTATAGGTACAATGTATTTATTGTGTTCATGTTGTATTGCAAAACACTTTTGCTTGTATTGAGGTTAGTGGGCTTAGGGACAGGGTTGGTGGTATAGGTAGGTTTAAGGGGGTTAAGGTGTAAGAGAAGGGTCAACAGTCCAATTATAGATGTAATTAATTACATCAGTACATCAATTTTATTGATGGAAGATTTTTACACTTAAAATATTGGGTACATTTTATAGCAGTGAAATCAATTAAATATAGGCTATGACCATTTATACGTTATGAATTAAGTAAAGGAAAAAAAATACGTAGATCTGAGTAATTTGGTACCATAACAAATAAAACTGAGTAAACCCAACGAATTAAGGTAACTCACATCTGGAGGGAAAAAACATTTGGAATGAAGAAAGAAAGAAAGAAAGAAAGAAAGAAAGAAAGAAAGAAAGAAAGAAAGAAAGAAAGAAAGAAAGAAAGTATTAAGAATAAAGAATCATTTTAAGAGATGTAGGTCTCTTGTTTGAGAAGACATCAGATGTTGTTAACCATAAGATCAAACCTCAAGCATCAGTCAAGTTCACTCACTGTATGGGCAACAGTGAGGCATCAGTCTGGAATTCCACAGTGTACTACATCATACCATCATAACCAGCCTGTTATCTCACATCATACCATCATAACCAGCCTGTTATCTCACATCATACCATCATAACCAGCCTGTTATCTCACATCATACCATCATAACCAGCCTGATATCTCACATCATACCATCATAACCAGCCTGTTATCTCACCTTCAGCTTACGGCGATTATATTGTGTGTCAGCATGTGTTAGTGTGTCTGTGCATGTTTGTGATTATCCATAAACATCATATCAATGGACTTTTTCTGAGAACAATCCATCTGTCCTGTAATAGGCCAGATAAGTCTGATTCTAAAACTCTTCTGAAATATCTCTGAACAGTTCTTGACAGAGAGATTATGATTCGGATCACATTATTCTTGATATCAGAATGCCATCTACTCACGCAGCTGTCTGAGTCCTGGACCTGTTAAGCCCCTCTGCATATTGTTCCCATGAGCCCGCCTCAGGGGTCCCCAGTGTCCCGCACACGCTGTCTCCCTGCTATCCCGTTGTGAGTGTGTCTAACTGAGCCCGGGCTTCACTACTACACCAAATCCCCCTCCACAGTTTTACCATAAAAGGTAGCAGATGAAAACCAGGAGAAGCACGCTCTCTTGCTTAAAATCCTTCGAAGAAAATTCTTTGACTTGCACACAGTCAGTCCTTCACTCCCCCCTCCTTTGCTTCCTGTTTGTCTTGCCCTTTTCTGCTGTCTCACTTCTTCAGGCTTTCTCCCGTTCTCCATCCAACTGGCAAGCCCTCTCAATTCTTTCCATTAGGTTCCTTCTATGTCTTTTCACACTATCATTAAAATAGCATGCAGGTTTTCTGAGCATATTTTCTTGAGGAAGTAAGCTGTCCAAGGCTCTAAACACAAGCCTGACAGTGACTGGTCAAGACATTTTTACTAAATGTCACTAAATACTTTATATACCTTCATATTGAACCAGATAAAGTATCGCCTTGCTTTTGGTAGATTTCCGTGTTAGATATAGATCCGGTCACAAAAGACCCAAATATGTAAAACATTATTTTTTAAAACAAATATTGTAAAACAAATATTGGTGAAACATTCATGCACTTAAGGGTTATCATCGGAAAAGAGATGTTGATGCAAGAGGGAGGGGAAGAGATTTTGATCTGATTTGTGATTTTTTTCACAAAAAAAGTGTGCATGGATAAATCATTTATAATAAATATTTCAATATTCCATAAAAAAATGAGAAGTATTTCATTTCATTTCATGGTGACTTTAAGGGATATTTTTAACTGTATACATATATAACTATATCATTATATAATATATAATTAAAAGTGTTAGAGCTTGGAATAACTATAAAGGTAATGCTCATTATAAAAATACAAGGTGTTAATATTTACAGTTCTACAAATCACACTTTTAAAATAAGGCTACCTCATAGAAGTTTTCCTAGACTGTGAACTGGGAACTCTAGTTCTTATTTTCATTTCAATAAATTATTTCAAGTCATCTTAAGGCACTTCTGTTAGCTGTCTAATCCAGGGCTGTTTTGGAAATGTGCTGAAACTTTTGCCTTAGACTTATCTACTGTAAAATGTAGGGTAACACTTTTATTTCAACGGTCCACTTTAGACATTATACTAAAGGTGATGATACACAGGGCAACTTTTTGAGCAATGTTGCTGGGAAATCTTGCTGAGCGATTGTTGCTTGAGCACTTTCCCATTGAAAATGGACAATACATTTCTATCTGGATAATTGAGATCGGCCGTGGTCCCCATGTCTCATCTGGTTGCCCGTTGACGGCAACATTGCTCATAAAGTTGCCGTGTATCATCACCTTAATTATAAGTAACTTTGCAACTACATGTCAACTAACTCTCATTAGAGTATTAGTACACTGTATACTTAATATCTGCTAACACTTTATTGTTGATGCTCCCCCAAAATACATTCTACTGACTATAAGCAACTTTGTAGTAGTTAGTAAGACTTAGTAAGAGCAACTTAGTAAGAGTTAGTTGACTGCAAATTAATGAGAGTTAGTTGACATAGTTGCAAAGTTACTTGTCTAAAGTGATGGGGGGATGTCTAAAGTGGACCATCAAAATAAAGAGTTACCAAATGGATGAATCAAAAAAGATGTCTAACAACCAAAAAGGGTATAGACTCGAGATAATAAAAACAAGATAAGGTTTATGGGATTGAACAATTCTTGATTTGGAATATCACAACCCCACTAATGTGCAACAACAGTGATGCGCTAAGGCCAACAAAAGAAAACATTGGTTGGAGAGAAAGCTTTTTTTTAATTCATTTATTATCATGCATTATATCTAAATATAAGAGTTTCAACTGCATCATTCTTGATAGATCATAAAACCCTCTTTTATAAGCTAAGATTTTGTTTTTTGAAATTTTGTCACCAGCACACTTGAAACTGATCTCCTCTAACAAGTTCTCCTCTCTTGGGCATGATTTAGTATTTGTTTAATCTTTCCTTTTATAATCCTCAGCTGTGTTTAGAGACATTTGCAAGTGCCATGACAAAAACATATCACACAATGCTAATTAAAAGTATAGCGAAGGTCTGAAAGATAGATGGAATGCTTTCAGACGACACTAAAAAGAGATTGCAGACAGGTGGATGGAAGACTAACCCTCCTGAGATTAAGACCTTGTTTTTACGCCCCACACTCACAACCTTCACACCCCCATTCCTGCTCCAGCACAATCCATATCCATGACAAGAGTCTGACCACCCATCATGACTCTATAAATGCCTTTTATCTCCTCTATAAATGCTTTAAGAGGGACTTATAGCTGTCATAGATTTTAGGGTGTCATATACAAGCGCTATGGTAACCTGTTAACACAATACCAAGCCATGTGAGATTAATTCTTTAATGTTACAGAAGTTTGTTAGTAGATTAAAAATGTTGGGCTGAGTATATGTATATTATTTTTTTTATTTTTTTTTTAAAGAAGTTAATACTTTTATTCATCAAGGATGCATTAAATTGATGAAAAGGGACGGTGAATTTATAATGTTTCAAAAGATTTCAATTTGAAATAAATGCTGTTCTTTTGAACTTTCTATTCATCAAAGAATCTTTAAACAAAAAAATATTAAGCAGTTAAACTTTTTTCAATCATGTGACACTGAAGACTGGAGTAATGGCTGCTGAAGTTTAGCTTTGCCATCACAGGAATAAATTACATTTAAAATATATTCAAATTGTAAACAGACATTTTGAATTGTAATAATATTTCACAATATTGCTGTTTTTACTGTATTTTTAATCAAACAAATGCAGGCTTGGTGAGCAAAAAGAGAAAGGTAACACTTTATTTTAAAATGCCCATGTTACATGTACTGTAGTTACTATAGTAATAACTATAAATAATGCAAAACATGCGACTAAACCAAACTCTAATCCTAACCCAATAGTAAATATTAATACATGTAGTTAGTTACAATTCTCAATACTTAAATGTATAATTAATACTCAGTAAATACTCAGTACTTAAATGTATAATTACACTGTAACAAAAACACCTTAAAATAAAGGGTTATTTTAAGGTGCCAGCATTACAGTGTAATTATACATTTAAGTACTGAGTAATAATAATTAACTACATGTACATACCATAGGGTTAGGGTTAGGATGAGGGTTTGGTTTAGGGTTAATTGCATGTAATTATGCATAGTTTTTAGTTATTACTACAGTAACTACATGTAACACATGAAACAATGACAATGTAAAATAAAGTGTTACCAAATAAAGTGTAGCCAAATCTTACAGACCCCAAACATTTGAACAGTAGTGTATGACTTTACATAGTAGATGTTTTCACACAATAAAGGCTGATTCCAATTTAATTAAAATGCAACATATGCACAAGAAGTATATTTCAAACGTAAAATGACGATGTAATGGCAAATAAAAATATCATATTTCAAAGCATTTAAAAACTTACATTTATGAGAATAAATCTTTAATCTTTCGAACATAACTCTTTGTGCATTTTTGAAATAATGCTTCAAAACTTTATTTTGGAGACAACAAAAGCATATTTTAGTCTAGGAGCAACATATTTGCTTAACTGTTACAAAAATCATTAAGAAAAAGACATGATTGCAGACACGACAATATATTAGTATATATTATTTGGTTCCACTTTATTTGGTCCACTTTAGACATTTTACTAACTATGAGTAACTTGTCAACTACATGTCAACTAACTCTCAGTAGAGTATTAGTAGACTGTAGTGAGTTAGGTTAGGGTGCTACAGTTAGGGGAAGTATAAGTTGACATGTGTAGTTACTTATAGTTAGTAGAATGTCTGTTGGAGGAGCATCACGATAAAGAGTTAGCAGATATTAAGCAGACAGTCTACTAACACTCTAATGAGAGTTAGTTGACATGTAGTTGCAAAGTTGCTTATTGTTAGTAGAATGTCTAAAGTTGAAATAAAGTGTTACCATTATTTGTGTAATTTTGAGAACACAGGATGGTAGAGTAGCAGTGAGGTTTGGTGTTAGTCACCTGTATAGACTCAAGCGCCTGTGGCTCTTACCTCAAGAGAAAAGCTGTCTGTGTGTGTGAAGAGTCTGGCCAGACTGAGCTCAGTGGCTCTCGACTGGGGCTGTATGTTCTATTAAATTACTCCACCTATTGGGTGACTAATTGGAGTGGTAGGGTTTGGGCAGGCTTTTTCTATCAAGAAGAGCTATAAATACAACACAGCAATGCCAAATGCACCACCACAGAAGATTAAACCCACACACACACACACACACACACACACTCCCTCTTAATTCTTCAGTCCTGTGTCCATTTAAGGCCTCATATTGTTTTGTTATGATAACATTCATGTTAAGTATTAACAAATAATTGCTATTTTTGTCTTGTTTTCCAGAATGTTTAAAAAATTCTATCCCTGAAGCATGGTTGAAAACATTCAGTTTTTAATGTTTATATATCAGAGTATTCAGTCTCACATTATAAGGGCAATTGTCATATATTTTATGACAACAAAATACTAGCATGGACAGAAAAGTGAACGCAAAAGCATATTATATAAGATTTTCTGTCTCATAGATATAACTCTTGCCTTCATCATCTGCCTGTTATTCCCTCGCTTCATTTCTTCCCCTCAAGCGTTTGTGAGAGAAAAGGGAGCCAGAGCAAACAAACAATCTTGGGGAATGTTTACAGACCTCCTCTCTTGCAGCCTTTATTCTGCTATTGTTACTGAAACTGTTTTCGTGTGACAAAAACACAATCTTATGTCCATTTTAGACATTCTACCACTAACTACAGTATAAGTAACTTTAGAATGTGGAGATTGAAATTAAGTGTAATTGTCTTGGATTATGATTCTTTAAATCAGATTTTAAAAGAAGTCTGATGAAATGTTTTATTCACATGTTTATTGGAATGTATTTTAAATACATTTGACTTAAATCTGGTCTCTTATCAAATGCAAACAAATTTGTGAATGGACATTTAAACTCATTTGTGCAAGGACTTTTTTTCTCTCCTGGTTTGCTTACAATGAATCACAAGATGCTCTTTGGCACAGTACATTCCTAAATCTTATTAGGACTTAATGGATCTTGTGAAGTTCATGTCAGCGTAAGTTCATGTTTTTTTTTTCTTTTGTGGGGGTGGGTGAAGGGGTAATAAAAAATGCGCGATGCAATTTCTTTCACTATAGAGATCTTAGACTTTAGGATATAACTGCACATAATATACAGTAGCCCCCAAAAGTATTTGGACACTATGTCACAGTCATTTCATGTTTAATTTCTAGTCATGGTTTTCTTTGCCTATATTCTAGTTCATCATTAGTTGTCATGGTTTCAGTCAATGATCCTTCCATGTGCATTTAAGCTCTCAGTTGTCCTCAGTTCACGTTAGGTAAATGTGTAGTAATCTGTCACAGGTCAGGGGGGCCAAACCAGACTGCACCCACCCCTCAAACCCAGAACCACCTCGAGGAGCGTACCAGAGACCAGGCAGACAAGAAGAATTTCTAAAAGTAACAATCTTTATTGAATAAAGGCAAGAATTAAAAGTCTTAATGCGGGCTTCATCGCTCTTTCCACGGAGGAGGCCAAGGGGTTCACTGCAAGGGCCCGGGTTACTGGCAGCCACAGAGGAAGGAGTCGAACGCCCGCCCGGCGTGCAGGTAAGTAACGTGGTAAGTAGACTCTTTTCGGCGTAATACAGGCGGGCAGTGACCCGGGCGGATCAAGGCTGGGGCCACGGGCCAGGAGGGGACTCTCTCCACAGGACAGGTGGGTAGCAGGTAAGTTTTTCCCAAGCGTCAACTATTCGGTTGATAACCGGCACAGGGGGCGATGGAGTCCAGAAGGGGGACTCGCTGCCGGCCAGGTAGGTAGTCGGGTAGGCAGATCCTCTCCGTGTAGGGTGCTCTCCTCCGTGGCGTCACTGAGCAGCAGGTGTGAGGTCCTCCGGATGCCTTTCCGCCCTTGACGGCTCCACCAAGAGACAAGGGCCCCCTCTAACCCAAGATAGGGACAAGTTTACAGGTTCAATTCTATTTCGGTGAAGTAAGGACTTACGGCTGGAGCGGGTGAGTCTGAACAAGCAGCGTTGCTGCGGGGATGTGTCTCTCCTCCGACCAGGCAGCACACACAAAGGCCGAGGCAGACGAATCTTGGCTGGACTGGGTTGCTCCACACCGGCACTAGGGCTGGGATGTGTCTCTCCTCCGACCAGGCAGCATACACGAAGGCGGTGGCAGGAGAATGGCTGGGCTGGGTGGTTTCCACGGCAAAACTAAGGCTGGGGTGTGTCTCTCCTCCGAACAGGCAGCACACACGAAGGCGGCGGCAGAAGAACGTTCTATTTAAATAGACAAGACACGTTAAACAGGACAATCTCACTCCTCTCTCATATCACAGGACCTGGTGGCCGAAATAGAACATAGACATTCAACCTGAGGGCTTTGCTCCACAACACTGGACGAGGACGTTAACTGGAGAGTACTGGCGGTTAAGTAACGTGTACATCCACACACTGCAACTTCACATCAAATCCAATACTGTGTGACACTTCAATTCAGGCACCACAATCCACTCTCAAATCTTCGTGCAATAAGGCCAGCACTCACCCACTGTTCAATCCCTCCACTGTTGCGCTGGATCGACACTCAGAAGCTGAAGAGATGCAGAGGACTTCACACCGCATGGAACACAGCGTCTTCAACACTTTCACACTCAGAAGATATCAGGGTTTCACAGATGAATCAGTTCACGCTCTTGGTGGCAATTATATTGGTGGTCAATACACTCCACAATTCCTTATTCAGTTCAATACACAGCATGCATTCACACGGATCCGGTGTTTCATTACTTATCTTTCTCTCTCGAGTGATGACATTCTCCAATCTTGACTCAATCTCCAAAATACACTCACTTCACATCCAATTCACACTCCCACAACCACCGTTGCACCCCTTTCCAGTCCAATCCTCACAGCCGCTCCAAAAATCCCAGCAAATCCAAACCACTGCCAAAAGAATCGATTTCTCCCGGGGGAGTACCACACCGAATGCCTTTTCCTTTTCCTTTTAACTGCTTCTCTAGGCCGTGTTTCCCAATCACAAATCCCCACACCAAACGCCCGCACCTGGTACCGCTTAGCTAAATCAGCTGCCACTGTCATGGCAACTGACAACAAGCAAACCCGCACGGTGTGTCAGTGAAATCGTCCCGGGGGGAAACACACTCCCAGCGGAAATTGGTTCCGCTGGATTTGTCACCTTGTGACAGTTCTCGCTCTCACTCTCTCACAGCGTCTTAGTTGGATTAACTACATGCTTAACCACGAAACACTAAGTCAAACTAAAAAGGATAGTTCACTTAAAAAATGAAGTTCCAAACCTAATTGAGTTTTTATTCTACAAATAATAATAATAATAAAATACAAAGTTCTGTCATGAAACGCTAGATGGCGCAGGCTGATATATGTCCTCAATCTGCTTGCAAGCACATCATCCTCTATAGGACACAGTTGATTGACGCTTTCAGAAACCCTCCACCTGCCCTAGCTCCACCTGTATAGATTTGCTATGGGTAATTCATGTACGGTATATTGTACAGCAGCAGCATGTTTTGCTTGCTCACAGCAGCGTGACGTGTGTGTATTTTGCAGTAGCAAGTCCCATAATAATAATAACCAACAGCAGCAGCATAGCAGATCTATTCCACTAAATACCAAACATATCAACATTGTCATATCCATTACAATGCAAAACATTCAGAGAGTTGTCATGACAGAACTTTGGTAATCAAACAATTTTGGTTACCACTGACTTCCACTTGGAAGTGGACAACTATCCCTTTAAAAAAAATGTATGATCAGCACAATCACTTTTCAAATAAACTTCACAATAAAAAAAAAATATCATTTTAAAAAAACAAATAAAAAATCATGACAAATTACAATTTGAGTAAAAAACATAAAAATAAAAAAAACAATTGTTTTGGAATGTATCATTCGATATTGTTAAAAAAGTATTTTGGCACTTTCTGGTTCTCAGACGTCTGTGGATCATGTTTCGAGGTAAAGCGATGAACTACACCTGTGGTTATACTCTGAACTTATGGGGAACTGACTTCATGCATCCCACTGAATTAGCATGGTTAGATGCAATTGCAAAGAAAATAAAGTTAGTTGAGAAATCAGTATTTGTTTGCATATTCCACTTCCTCTGATGCAATGCCATTTATACGTATTTATGAGTGGCTTTTTGGGACCCCTCTATAAATTCAATGGAAAGTATTCTTTCCAGAAATATCTCTCTCTCCACCAAATACCATACACTTTCACTCTAAATCTTGCCCTCAGCCCGTCTCCATCTCTCTGTCGCTTTAGGGGATTGTGTTGAGGATGTTTTCCATGAGTCCTGATAACAGACCCTCTGTTTGGTTTCTAAGAATGTTGTAGAGCTATTTTCTGCACCTTTCCATCTCTCACTCTTCACCTCTCTCCTTTCTAATCATACATCCCCCACCTCTTACCCCCACCCCACCCCATGCCCCTCCTTATCTTTCTCTTTCAGTTATGGAGTGATCCTGATCCATGGAACTTTGGACCCCTTCCAGCTCTGCTACTGAAAATGATTTAAGAAATGTATACGTCTGATTTGTCATACACCCTGTTGTGATGATTTATTAGATAATGATATTTAACACTGATAAAATATAAGATACATGAGTTGGGGATTCCCTCTCTTGTAGAAATAATATGATTGTGGATGATATTCAATAGGATGCAAGTGTGGAGTTTGGGAAGTCGTCTCATCATCACACAGCAACAGATGGACTAATGACGGCAAACACCCTACACATCTGTCATCTCAAAGCTTAAGCTTTTACCAGCCATCCAGCTTGTGTTTCATATGCAGAGTGGATATATTCACTGCCATCAATGTTTAACATTCATATTTTCAGATAAGCTGGTTCTATAACCTTAAATGTGGATGGTGGAAAAATCTGGGGGTGATATTTGAAGCAAATTTAACATTTGATCCTCATGTCTAGAATAATGTTTGTTTTTCCCTGTATTCGTTATTGCAATGTTCTACTTGCTAGCTAGTCTCTAGTTAGTCTCTAGTCTCTAAATAAACCCTAAATATATGCAGTATATGTGCAAAGCTCAGCTGCCAGAATCCTGACAAGGACCAGGACAAGTGAGTATATCCCTCCTCTCCTGCAGTCCTAGCACTGGCTCACTGTCAGCTTCTGGTAGATTTTAAAATTCTCATGTTTACCTACAACGCTTTGCATGGTTTGGCGTCACAATATTTGTCTGAACTTTTAAACCTCTATACCCCCAAGGCGTGATTCTGGCTTTTTAACTGTTCCTCCTACTCTTTTTTCAGCCTAGCTTATTTGTGATTATTTTTAAGTTGATTTATTTCATATTAAGTTTGGTAAGTACATGTAGTTAATTAATATTACACTGTACTTTAAATATTGAATTACACTGTAACAATGACACCTTAAAATAAAGTGTAACCTTAAGTTTTTCTTAAATGGTTTTGATATATGTTTTCATTTTGATACATGTTTTGTATTTTTGTTCTATCTTTGTTGATTGCTTTGAGATGCGCTATAAAAAATAACGTTTATTATTATTAATATTAATATTATTATTAGATGTGTATTGCTACCATACTGGTATCACTCAGACCCAAAATTACATCCGATGTGTTCAGATAATGAAAAAAAAAAAATGCATATTAGAACTATCTGAAATTAATATTGTTGTTAAAGAAAAAGTTTTTATTTTCAAAATAATAGGAAAACTCAGGACTTAAATACACAAGGGAACGTTAGTGGACGTTATCGGGTAAACTCATTCAATCCCACAATAACGAGTGTGCAACCGATGTACGTTCAAAGGCTAGAATACCCATAATGCACTGTGAGAGTCGAGCACCAAATGATTTCACGTATCAGACCAGAAGATGGAGCCCGCAGATGAATCATCGATCCATTTTCCAAACCACTGGTCCAATGTGGCTACAGTGTAATATCATACAGTTATAAATTCCTATTTAATTGATTACTAAGTTGTTTAATTAAAGTTTATACATAGTTTCCATGACAGAGTTCAAGATAAATCTTTTCATCTTACTACTGGAGCTGCCAGTTTGCTTTAAGTTTCAAATGATTATTACACAGCAAGCACAAATTATACAAAACCGGCAGCCCTACCGGCACACTCAGTGTCCGAATTCGCTTACTTATTTCATTCACTCCCTCAAGTGAACTATATTAGTGGACTAATGTAGTGAATAGTGAAATGGGGCGATTTCAGACACAGCCTAGAACCTAGAACTATAGATAGATAGATTCTGTAAGGATCCACTGGAGGCAAGTTGTCGAGAGAACCCAAGTGCAGTTTATTTCGAAGATCAAACATGAAACAAAAACATGGCATGGCATGGCATGAACAACTCAAAATCAAGACGTGGACGTGAACGTAGACTTACAAACAGTGGACAACAGGAAACAATACTTGACCAAGACACATGGCAAACATGAGGGCTTAAATTCACAGACTAATGACAAGAAAAGGGACACCTGTGAACAATGAACAGACGATTAACCAATGACAAGACACATGGCTGGATCACATGACAAACAGGGAATCACATGACAGACATGGAACATGACAGACATGGAACATGACATGAACAAACCAAAACGTGACAGAGACAAGACCAAATCGTGATAGATAGATAGATAGATAGATAGACAGACAGACAGACAGACAGACAGACAGACAGACAGATAGACAGATAGACAGATAGACAGATAGACAGATAGATAGATAGATAGATAGATAGATAGATAGATAGATAGATAGATAGATAGATAGATTTTTGTGTAGATAGATGTTTGTGTAAATGATTTCAAGGAAGATGTGATTTGAGGAGAGGCTCTGTAAGGTAACCAGATCACACTGAACTTTTTGGAAGGGCAGGAAATTTAAGTCAGATGGTTGTCCTTAATTCAGCATTCTTCTCTAGGTTGTTTCATAGACTCAGTAGGAAAAGTGAATCCTGTGTTTCTCTGATCTAATTTACTTTTCTTTAACCCTTCCTTTTTTTCCCATGCTAGAACCTTTGAAGAAGGAAGCCATATTTGACCCAAATTAAGTTTCATCTTGAAGGAACAATGGTATATATTTATCAAAAACACTACTACCTTGTACTTGTATTTGTGCAGAGCTGAGACTTTGCAGGGTGCATTTCAAAAGAAGTTTTGCCCTGGATAAATCGGTTAAATCAGGTAGAAATAGTTGTTTGTTTACAATTGCAGGCTGCCACTTTTGTTTTACTGTATTTTTACATTTCATATAATAAAGAGTGTATTGTCTTTGAAATTGTAAGTGCAGATGGTAAGCTTAAATGGAATCCATACTGGTTTGTTGTTTCTCTTCCTAATCATATCATCTTTCTGACCTCATCAATAAATCTAGCATACCAGAACCACTGAATCAACAAGCCATGCTCTAATGACATCTCTTTCCATTAGGCAAACCCTTCTACATTTCATTCCTTACAAACACATATTTCATATAAACCTCCTCTGCATAACAAGAGATCAACAACCCTTTCCAATGAGTCTCCTCCAGACCGGGCCTCACTCAATCTCCCAATCTTGCCTCCAGTACTGATGAGTCTATTCATAGAGATTCATTCCATGGAAGGTTTAAGAAAGGCTTACCAGCCTAATGGTAACATTACAAAAGACTGCTCCCCTCCTCAGTGTACCAGCACAAACAGACCCAATAAAGCAAAATCTTAGCATTAAATAGCTACATCTACTCACAATTTACCATGAAACTGTTGCTCATTGGAACCTCAAACCAACCAGGCTTGTATTGAGGCATTTTCTCTGTCAAAAATATATGCAAATGCAGTATGTAAATACAAATTCAGCAACATTGTGCCATGTGTAAAGCTGACAGGATTACTATAAGGACTTGAAGAAACTATTTTTTTTACAAAAAGTGATGGTACAATGGAACATTGTGGAATGAATCAGTTGAGTGAATGATTCAATGACTCGCCCAAAGGCAATCACTTGTATTGTTTCTGAATGAATCAGCTTTTTGCAGGAATCAGTTGAGTAAATGACTCAATGTAAATTTTGTGAGGGCTACATTTATTTCTTTGTTTTGTGTGTTTGTGTGATGTCAAAGATCTAGCTCTAGAGATATTAGCATAAAATAAATGATCATGAATACAATCATCAGCTGATTTTTGTCATATAAATGAAGATGTATAATCATCATGGCCGAACTTACCATTGTGTTTGACTGGGCTGCAGCTTCAATTAGGTTTGTAGTCCAAAAGAGCGCACATTTAGAAAAATCTTGTTAAATTCTCATGTTCACGTCTCATTGCTTTACAGAGAATTATAATTTATATTCATTTTTTCACTAAATGATGTGCTCTGAGGGGTTTTGAGCGCTTTTGGTCTTTGCTTTTTTTTTTTACAAAACACGTTTCCATTTTACAAAAGTAATGAGTTACTTAAGACGTGTCTTACCCAATGAAATGGCTTGCTGAATGTGATTTTCTTTCCTGTCTGGGCTTCGTGTTGAAACAGGAATTCAGGGATGAGGATGAGTAAACAATTCTGTCAATTCAACACTCAGCTAGGCTGCCATTGATACAATCAATTATTATTTATAAAATCTACATGTACTTTTGATACTCAAGTATAGTTTTAAAACTACCACTTCTAGATACTTTAAAACATTGACTTAAGTATTTTTTAAAGAGCTAATTTACCTTTACTTGAGTCAATTTCCATAAAGGTTTTTTTTTTTCTTAAGTATGGCATTTGGGTACTTTATAATACTTAAGTTTTTAGTTGTTGTTGTTGTTAGTAAAATAATAGAGTCTGCTATAATAGAGTCCTGATCCATTTAGAGCCTAGTTGTTCAGTGCATGCGTTATTCTGACATTAAATTTGGGAGGTGCTGTTCTTTATCAGCCTAATGTAATAAACTGTACTGTAAAATACTCAGCATCACTAAAGTATGACTGTATTTTATTTTATCTCTGTAATTGAATTCATTAAATTTGCATATAGCTGTTAATACTGCAGACATTGTAGTTCTGATCTTAGTGGGTTTTCAAAAGGGCACTGAATTTTATAAGTTTGTAAAATGCAGTTCACTTTGCGTGACCATGCAGAAGCTCATGTTTCTTCACTTGGACGAAAGTAAAATCTGGATTCCCTAGGCCATGCATTGTGCCCAGGCCTCTAAAGCCCAGTGGATATTTGCTGCATGTTTGTGCTGCCTGGTATCCTAGCAGATATGGTTATTTTAGGGAGTAGGCAAGGAGAAACTGCTTTCACTCCAGGCTCTTCTCCAGGGTTCCATAGGGTTCATCCATGGAAATGTCCAGGATGTTTTTGTGTCAAATGAACAATGACCTTGATATTATTTTAAGATTTAATCGTAAGAGTTAGTTGTAAGTTAGCAACAAATGGCCGGTTATGATGCTGTCTTAGAAGGCAGCATATCAGGAGACAGTCATTTTTGGAACAAAGCTGTGTTCTTTCCAGCAGTCTCACCGGAGTGATTTGATCTTCTTTATTAATAGTGCAGGGGGATTAGTCTGTCTCTCTAGTGTTTATCTAGCAAATCTAGCACTGTTGAGGTGCAGACAGCTGGGGCTGAGCATTTAAACACAAAGGGGCCTGGACCATGGACACAGATCCCCGCAAAATCCTCCACTATGGTTAGTGACTGAGGGGTTCATCAAAAGGGTTATCAAAAGGGTTCATTGCTCTGCCGTTCCTGACAAACTCACCCATGCGCCAGCTCTATCATTAAAACTAGCGGCTGCTGGACGCCATTCAAAAATGCTGACTTTGTGGAACAAGCATTTATATAATTACTCATAGTTTCTGCTGATGCTGTGATTTTTTTACTACTTGTACTATAATGACATTTTAGGACTTTATTGGCACTCTGTTATTATTATTATTACATTTTAAATGTATTTAATAAAACCGTTAGAGACGACTGTGACTACTCTATTATTATTATTATGATTATTATTTAATTTAGAACTGTACCACTGTTAGAATGTCAGCATACCAGTTTACATGTTTTGAATTACTTTAAGCTCTAATTCTGGAGATGTATTTTGGCAGAGATAATTACCCTTTGTCATCATCTTGACTTGATGTTTTCTAAATGCATCATCCATCATATCATCATCAGCAGCACCAACGTCATCATCATAATTACTGTTACAATATGAAACCACTGCCTTTACACATGACCCACAGGGAGTATCAGTAATGTACTAGTATCTAACTGTACCACTGCAGAGTCCATAAATACTTTGACAAACCTTGAGGGAACAATTATGCTATTTTTATTTTCATAATTTCATTATGTGACAAAAAAAAAAGACATTTCATAATAGCAAATATACACAATGCATTGTGTGTGTTAGGTTGATAAAGCTTCACAGCATGTTTGGACTTTCAGATATACACTCTAATTGTACAGACTGACTGGTGACTGAGTAACTGATCTCATACCTCAAACCAATCTCATAAGTTGAATGATTGCAGATGGTGATTACCATACTTTTCAGCATCTGCTCTCACTATTTTAATTAATGTATTCAATGAATACTGGATAAACACTTTTCTATTTTACAGAAGAGCTAGGCAGAAAGATTACATGGGCTATTCAGTTAATTTGTCTGATAACACTTTACAATAAGGTCTTATTTGTTAACATTAGTTAATGCTTTAGAAAATCTGCTATTTGTTAGAAGTTCCAAGGTAATCAAGGCAATATGTGATAACGCAATTGTGTTTAATATGTGGAAGGCCTGACCTTCTATACATAGGATTGAGGGCAGGGCTGGCATGTCTTCCCTATGGACCCCCATTTACAATAATCCAGAGTTTACGCCTAGCCTTTCAGATTCCGGTTTTGGTTTGGCACACTCGTGTTTTATAGACTAAGTGATTTGTTTAATGAAGGTTCCCTATTATCTTTTGAAGACTTGGTCATAAAATACAAGCTGCCCAGACCCACGTTTTTCAGATTTCTCCAAAGCAGGGATTATATTTTTAAAAGCACTGTCCTTGTCAGTAACCCCTCCATGTTGGCTATTGAGATTATTTTAAATCGCCAGTTGAGTAAGCAGATCTCTTAATTTTTAACGCCCTTTGCGTATGAAGTGGCGAACACGCAAGGACTTAGAAGATTATGAGGGTGAGTTACAATTGACTATAACAGAGGAGGATTTGGAGCGGGTCTGGAGTCAGGCGAATAAGATCTCTATTTGCAACAGGGTCAGGATTATGCATAGAATGCATTGAACCCCTTGTCTTTGATTTTAGGTTTTCCAAATAGACATTTGCCAAACAGACAAATATTTGACATCCTACCCTTTGCTAGGGAAATATATATTGTCATCCTGGATCAGTGATAACTGAGTCAGGGAAACTTTTCCTGAGAAAATCAAAAGGATGTGATGGTTACGTGGTTATGATACACAAAAGTAATGTTTTTACAATATTCAGGAAAATGCCAAAAGAGTATGCCTGTGTCATACAAAGAAAGGTGATTAAACTATATCTCACAGCCATATTTGTCTATAGACTCACTGTTAAGCTCTCCCAGCCTAGAGTTGGGAGAGAGTGACAGGATTGAATTAAATCAAAATGGAGAAACGTAAACATGGAGGATTCCCTTCAGTCCTCTACCCCAGAAATGTGAGCCAACCACTTGATGCAAAATAAAGTTATTTTATTTTATTTTAGTTAAATGGAAGCAATCAATCTTCAGGAGAAGGTCTAGCCAAAAAAAAAAAAAAAAAAAAGAAGCAAAACAACAAATGGGTTACTTAATTAAATAAACAACATTCCCTCCACTCCCTGACTAACCAAAAACAGGGGTAGGCCTAAAAGTAGGCTATTACAAAAGAAAAAGTAACACCCTTTTCCCTATGGCTTACCATAACATAAAAATAGTTAATATTGATCATGTTACATATGACACCGAAGCTTCAAAGCATGTATCGAGTTCGCAGCGCAATTTCTAAAGAAGCTCCGAGCCGGGGGGTAGGCCGACTGTTTTCAGAGAAATACGTGAACCTACGAAAAACTAAGCATTCTTTACAGTGGATGCTTCACTTCCAGACAACTAGTCTGCGGGTTTTTGGAAGTTTAAGTCAATTTACTAACATTTTTAATATATATGTATAAACGTAGGCTATAGCCTGTATTACAATATCATATATTCTGCCATATAAACAGTTTAAAAAACATAAATTAATTAGAGCACCATTTACTTGCATAAAACAACTCAGTTGGTATTATAATTAGCATTATTATAATTATTTTTACATTTAATTTATTGCCACACTTTAATATGTGAACTATATTATCAGAAAACTAAACACATTTAGCATTTTCAGGCTTTTATTTGTGCTTAAGTGGATAAAATGGAGCTGGGCTCTCGGGTTTATGGCTGCTGTAAATTTGACCTGCCACATGATGGCGCTGTTTTCGACTCTCTTGCTGTTCGAATTTTTTCCCGAAACAATCAGAGAAAAGCTTCAAAGATTTAAGAGGCTTCTTTTCTCAATCCCTTGTTGATATAAGATAGATACAATACATTTTAATAACGAAACAATGTTAGAAAGAAAAGGGAAAAAGAAAAATCACAAACGATAGCAAAAGGACTACTATGCTGTTTTGACATCCAGAGCACACACAAACCCCAAGATGTGTAAATGAACTGCAACACACAAGGCCAACACACCAGTTTTACACTCAATTGCAAGTGAACCTCTCTCAAACAGTGTTCACTCTGCTCTCTTATATGTCTGCTCTGCAACACTTCTTACAAGCATCAGGTGTGGCTAATCAACTACAAGGCAAGCAAAGTGAGGGAGAGGGACAGAGCACATCAACAATAACAATACTCAACACAGAGTTAAATAAATATCAAAAACCCTTTATACAAACGTAACACGTTTATATTTTTATAATCAATCAACAGTGTGACCTCATCTATCGACATGATGTAATTGCAGAGCTGGTGCAAACATCCACATCTCTATGATCAGATACTTTCTGAACTGCTGATTTCTCACCGCTATCATTTTTGCTGAGTTTGTTTGTTTGTTTGTTTGTTTTTGAGAGAAAAAATTCGCACAACACATACTTTACTTACATATTCATCTAAAAAACGCTCTTAGCAGCATGGACGGCATTGGGACGTTTGTCAACAGTATCGCTGCAAAGGTACTTTAAAGTTCTTTTTACTTCTAAGCAAAGAACGAAAAATAACTTTTCCATGAATATATTAGGGTTTTGAATCAGTCTCTTGTACATTATATGTGCCCCTTTTTAAACGATTTAATAGGTATAAGTCTCAGTTGTCCCCAGAATGTGTCTGTGAAGATTCAGCTCAAAATACCCCACAGATCATTTATGTTGTAAATGCCCATTTTTTCCGCATGTGTCTTTAAATGCAAATAAGCTGCTGCCTCCCACCTCACTTTCCAGAAAAGGGCTGAGACTTTACAGCTCGTGCCTCCGACACTCTGCCAAAAACTAAACATCTGTTTGGTTTTGATTATTATCTCTATCTTGATTAGGCCTATTTCTCTATCGCGGTCATGCTCACGTAACATTTTTTTTTTTTTTTATCTGCACGTGTTTTAAAGCCATTTCATTCTTAACTTCTGATATATGGTTTTCTGAGTGCACACATCCGAAGCACGCACACAGAAAGCTGGATGTCAGACGGCGTGTCCTGTGAGTATTAAACTAAGTTCTCTTTCACGTCTTTCAAGTTCTTTTATTGCGCTGAAACTTGTGTCAAAAACACACAAAGTTCACAAACAAAAGTTCACAGTCGGTTACGTCTGTGAACGTAAACTACAGGTAAAGAAATCACATGTGTATATTAGATTTGTGTATTAAATTGAAAGCACTGTAATATAGCCTACAGTACCTACTGCTATGCTGTTAATATGAATCAAACAACAATAGAATAACAGAAAATCACTTACTGTTCTTGATTGAATAACTTTAGTTCCTGTAATAAGAATACATTTCTTGAATTCTGCTGTTAAATGCTCTGGCGAAGTGATAAACATGGCAGACTGTGTACAGCTCACTGAGGGCGAGGTTTATGCTAATAGGGAAGAGTCTGTCAGGAGTTGTGGGCGGGACTATAAGCATTTGTGACGTCACAATATCAAAAATCTGCAAATGGCTTGTTCTGAGACACTGCTTATAATTAATGGGGATTAAAAAAAAGAGGAATGGGTGGATTTTTACCATCATACACTCTCAGAAAAAAAGGTACAAAAGCTGTCACTGTGGCGGTACCTTTTCAAAAGGTACACCTTTGTACCTAAAGACTGCATATTAGTCCCTCAAAGGTACATATTGGTACCAAAAGTGTACATATTAGTACCTAAATGGTACATATTAGAACCCTTTTGAAGGGTACTGTCCCAGTGACAGCTTTTGTACCTTTTTGTACCCTGAGAGTGAAGGGTGGTTGTGTATACACACACTGCTGACACACATTTATATTCAAATGTAAAAGTGAATTTTGCATAATTGGTCCCCTTTAACGGCCACCAGTGTCGTGAATAAGGGTTTCTGAAATCTACATACAGACCATTTAACATAATACTGAATGTTTCGTGCTGTTTTAGAAGCCTTTTATAGTCATGTCCACTCAAATTTATTTAGCATTTTTATGTTTAATCTCCTATTCCTCTATTTTATAGTATTTCACAAGTAGTAATTGTACAATTAACGTCATATTTTTTTTTGCACAGATACTTTTACTACTTTAATGATGCATCCGCTGGCTTGAAACAATAGTTCGCTCTTTTAGTTTAGTCTCATAGTCTTAACAAAGAGACTGCCGTGGAGACTGACATTTACTTTTCTGTGTCTGGGCTTTGTTGAACAACCCCATTCAGCTGTCTCCCAGGGTGCAAAGAGTCCCCATTTTTTCTAGTCCTTTTCTATCCCCTTTCCCCATAAATGCAGCACTCTTCCATGAGGAAAGCAGAAAGAAACAGGTGGATCCCAGTAGGAGACAAAAACAGTTTCTTCACTGGTAGGTTAAGCAAGTCTCTTAAGAAATATGTGACACCATATCTTGCCAGTTCTTACCGACAATGTGGGGGAAAAATCAGGTACATGAATCATGAATGGTGTTCTGGTGATTAAAGGATAACAATGGTGCTCTCTCTTTATGAATCCTTGTGACTCTCTTTTACCATTTTTAGAGAACAATTTAAGGCATTCAAAGAGGTATATTTATGCCGCAGCTGATTTTGAAATTATAATAAAGTTCACAAGAATAGACATTGGCTCAGGTCCATCTGGGAAAAGAAACTTTGGGACAAAAAATAAATAAAAATACAGCCCAGACAATCAGCACAAAAGAACAGTAAAGAGTAACTGACCAAAAGAAGACCAAAATACTAGACAACAACACTGACATCTCAACATAATTTTCTTATATCAGAATGTGCCACAATCAATAGCGTTACTGTTCATGTTCGAGGGTCTGGAAAAGGAAAGTAGCCTACCTAAACTGTTTCTTAACAATACTTTGACTGTGATCTTACCCCAGGATAACAAGAAGCATGTGAGTTCATGAATTAAAAACACTTATACTGGCATAAGGAAGTCAAATTTTTGGCCTTAAATTCTTCATTATTATGTTCTAAAACACACAATTTGATTCTATGTCTTTGTCCAAACTGGATAGGAACACAGTCTTTACTCTTTATCAACTGTTACAGTCAAGGCTAGTTTTGTTGTAGTAGCTGCAGCTCCGGTCTATTTAATAGACTACAGCACAGCTTAAACAAATCTCACACAACAAAGACACATTACCTGCCATTAAGCAGATAAAATAAAGAATATTTGCCCCTCCGAAAATAGTAGGCCAAATGTGCAAATATGTAGAAACGTTTCAAAACAGTGTCTGTGGTCACAACTGAAAACTCCCTCTGTTGGTGCAATTGCACGCTGTAAAACCATCATCAATCACTTGGGGGCGCTAAAATATCACAAAATATCGCCCATGTTATATCAATACGTCGATATTTTTCAGCAAGTTGTATCTTTTTATTTCCTTGCTCATTTAACCAAATGAAAGTTGTAGCTTTCAACAACCTGAAAATCTCATCTAGTCTAATTCTCCATGATAGTGTTTGGCTTGTTGACTTTTCACAGTTAATGTTGAATGTAGGCTACTCCAATCGCCTTTAAAATTCTCCTCAATTCCCATAATCCCCTTCTGCCTAAGAGCTTTTTGCACACCGAGCTCATGAATGGAAACACTCGTTATGATGCTAGTGTACATAATCCTGTCACCTTTCCTTTCCATGAATAGGGATGTTCTGAATTTTGTAGAAGACCTCCACTTCTGCTTAACCTCCTGAGACCCGAGAGTTTGCCTGGTGTGCATTTTATAATTTTTCTTGCTATTTGGTATAAGTAGGACCTAATAAGTATAATAACAAAAAAATTTTTTTGTACAGGAAGTAGTTTTTGCATAAAATGATGTCCTCATGCAAGGACAGTGGGTCTATCTTAACTTTATCCTCCTGAGACCTGAGTTTTGGTTTGGCGTGCATTTTAGATTTATTCTAGCTTTTTGGAGGTTATGGCAAGCCGTTTGAACTTTTATTCATTTTCAGGATATGAATTCTTGATATCAACAATTCAATTTTCACTAGTTAAAATAATAGTTATTGATATCAGGAATTAGATTTCTACTAGTAACAATGGCAATTTTTGATATCAGAAATTACATTTCCACTAGTAACAATGCTAATTCTTGATATCCACAATTAAATTTTCACTAGTTAAAATTATAATTCTTGATATCAGCAACTGAATTTCAACTAGTAAAAACTATAATTCTTGATATCTGTAATTGTATTTTCACTTGTGAAAAGTCTCCATAGGCTGCCATTCAAAATCAATTGTTATTATCAAGAATTGATTTATTACTAGTTGAAATTCCAATTTCACAAATCAGAAATACAATTCTTATAGTAAAAACCTTTATTTTTGATATCAAGAATTCAATTGTCACTAGTTAAAATATCTATTCTTGATATCAACAATTGAATTGCTACTAGTAACAATGTTCATTTATGACATCAATAATTCCATTTTCACTAGTGACAATGTTAATTTCTGATATCATGAATGTAATTGTTACTAGTAAGAAAGCCATTTTTGATATCTGTAATTATATTGATATCAGAAAAACATTTTCAGATATCAAAAATGAACATTTTTACTAGTAGCAATTAAATTGTTGATATCAAGAATAGACATTTCAACTAGTGACAATTGAATTCTTGATATCAAAAATAAAGGTTTTTACTATAAGAATTGTATTTCTGATGTGTGAAATTGGAATTTCAACTAGTAAGAAATCAATTCTTGATATCAACAATTCAATTGTTGGTATCAATAATTCTATTGTTGATATCAAGAATTCTATTGTTGATTTCAATATTTAAATTGCTGATATCAAAAATGTAACTGTTGATATCAACAATTCATATCCTGTGTGTGTGTGTGTGTGTGTGTGTGTGTGTGTGTGTGTGTGTGTGTGTGTGTGTGTGTGTGTGTGTGTGTGTGTGTGTGTGTGTGTGTGTGATTGCGATCGAGCAAGAGAGTGTGTGTGCGCGCGCGCGATCGCGAGTGAGTGAGCAAGAGAGAGAGAGAGTGTATGTGTGTGTATGTGCGTGTATGTGTGTGTGTGTGTGTGTGTGTGTGTGTGTGTGTGTGTGTGTGTGTGCGAGTGAGTGAGCAAAGTGAGTGTGTGTGTGTGTCGCGAGCGAGCGAGCGACGAGCAAGAGAGAGAGAGACAGAGAGAGTGTGTGTGTGTGTGTGTGTGTGTGTGTGTGTGTGTGTGTGTGTGTGTGTGTGTGTAGGTGTGTCTGTGTGTGTGTGTGTGTGTGTGTGTGTGTGTGTGTGTGTGTGTGTGCGCGCGCACGCGCGCGATCGGGAGTGAACTGAAGCCCCGTTGAGTGTGTGTGTGTGTGTGTGTGTGTGCGCTCGAGTGAGTGAGCCAGTGCGTCACGAAGCTAAAGCAACTACAATTTTTTTTTTTTTTTTTTTTGCCAACATCTTATACAATTTCAACAAAGCTAAGTCCCATTGTCCTCATATGTGGACATCAACTTTAGCAGCATAGTAAATCTTTATTGTTACAAAAGTTTGTCAAATGTGCATGCCATTTTAATCATACAACTCTTCTATGCATAACTTAACAAGAATCAACAATGAAATGTTTTTAGATTTTTTATCTTGTGGACGTTTTGGTCTGGAGTGGCTGCGTGACATGTGACCTGTGTTCTCCGCCATCTTTAAATTATTTATGTTCAATTTTTTTCTCTTCTGACCCCACCAGATGGCAGTGTAAGTGTCCTCGTTTGTGAAAAACATGTTTCAGTTACACAGAATTAAGTATTATGCTGCACACAACCAAAAATGTGATGTCCTCATATGAGGTCGCAGGGTCTCAAGACAGTAGGCTAGCTACTACCACCCATATGTTAACAAACGAAGTTAACCACTAGCCAAACATTTAAAGATAAATTCATTCGAAACTATTAACCATGACTGCATTTAATGGGTCTTAATTGTGAGAAATGTGCTCTTTCCTAATCTGCAAATGATCTCATTAATCAGTCAACTTTGCCACTTGAATTACTTTGCTTCTGTGGACAGCCCAACAATTCATCACACAGAGAAAACACTGGATAATTGACCTCAATTACTTTGTTGTCTTCCCATTAGAGGAATGACAACATCCAAACCACTTCTATTATTGAAATTGATTTTCTATTTGAGGTCGAGTCATTGTCATTCTTTGTTGGTAAACTTAGGCTGTCACACTATCATTAAAATGGCCAACACTGCAAAGTAGGCTATATATATATATATATATATATATATATATATATATATATATATATATATATATATATATATATATATATATATATATATATATATATATATATAGTCTCAGTAAAGTCTCAGTAAAATCGAGTAGTTATTATATCCAGCTTGCCATTAGTGTTCTTATGGGCTCACCAGTGTTTGCAAATAGCCTACAGTAACCTGTTTATGCAGGCTAGTTTGATAAATACGCTACGCAAGGCTGTAGATGCAGCTGTGCCCTGCTGATGAAGCAGGGTGATATTCAAAGCCTTTGTTCAGAATGGAATATTAGCTTACTACTTACTGAATACTGCACACTGTATACTATTTTTTTTAAAGAATAAGTTGGTATGCAAAAATAATTGTTAAATTGATGCTTATCCCTTTATGCAAAATATTAAGTATTAATATGTAATAATCAATCAGAGTGCCTGGTCCAATGAGTCCTGTTTTCTTTTACATCATGTGGACAGCCATGTACATGTGTGCCGTTTACCAGGGGAAGTGATGGCTCCAGGATCCACTGTGGGACGATGACAAGCCGCTGGAGGGAGTGTGATGATCTGCAATGTTCTGCTGGGAAACCCCAGGTCTGGCTATTCATGTGGACGTCAGTTTGATACGTGCCACCTTCATAAACATTGTTGCAGACCAGGTACAGTCCTTCATGACAGGTGTGTTCCCTGCTTGAAGTGGCCTCTTCCAGCAGGATAAAGCACACTGACACACTGCACACATCGTCCAGGAATGATTTCAGGATCATGATGAAGAGTTCAAGGTGTTACACTGGCCTCCAAATTCCCCAGATCTTTATCAAACTGAGCATCTGGGATGTGCTGGACCAAGAAGGTCGAGCCACGGTGGCTTCACCTCGCAACAGCACTTGAAGGATATGCTGATTATGTCTTGGTGCCAGATCCCACAGGACACCTTCAGGAGTCTTGTATACCCCTTTTCCACCAAAGCATTTTGAGAGCCGGTTCGGAGCCGGTGCCTACTCGCGAACCAGTTCTTTGTGTTTCGACAGCCAAAGAACCGGTTCTCGGCCAGGAAAACTGGTTCCAAAGCGGCACCAACTCTTTGCTGGACTAGAACCAGAGAACCGTTCTTTTACAACGTCATGCTTACGTCGGGGTCTGGGGGCAGGGTTATATGTGCTCTAAACATCTTTTCTGACCGCAAAGCCAGGAGAAACATTTGCAGAAACACGATGTAGTCCGCCATTGTAATTGTTATGCTTGAAGTTGGCGCAAGCGTTTCTAGCTTTTTTTATTATTTTTATTATTTTATTTAAAACATTATGTAAGCAAAGAAGAAAACAGTCACAATATAGAACAAATAAACGGAAATAAAAAAAGACACAAGACAGGGCTACATAACTAATCAGAAAAGATTACATATCAAAGGAAAAGATTAAAAGACTTACATATTTCAATTGTTTTTAAAGCCTTCTTGGTACACGAGTTAGAGATAATCCCAAAGTCATGTTGTACTTGCAAGCGTTTCTAGCTAAGACGTACAGCGACGTACACACTGACGTAACGACGTCGTTCGCTGGGCGCTCTAGTCAGTGGAAAAACAAACAGGTTCTGAGAAGGTTCACAAGTTGAACCAACTCCGAACCAACTTTGAACCAGCACCAGTTCCGAACCAGTTCTTTTTTGGTGGAAAAGGGGTAGTAGAGTCCATGCCTCAGTGGGTCGTGTGTTTTGGCAGCACATAGAGGACCAACAGAATATTAGGCATATATTTACACCAAAATTTAAGATTATGTATTTGAATGGCACAGTTTTAACATAAACAAACTGGTCACACTTTATATTAGGTGACTTTAACTACTACAGGTCCTTCTCAAAAAATTAGCATATTGTGATAAAGTTAATTATTTTCCATAATGTAATGATAAAAATTAAACTTTCATATATTTTAGATTCATTGCACACCAACTGAAATATTTCAGGTCTTTTATTGTTTTAATACTGATGATTTTGGCATACAGCTCATGAAAACCCAAAATTCCTATCTCAAAAAATTAGCATATTATGAAAAGGTTCTCTAAACGAGCTATTAACCTAATCATCTGAATCAACTAATTAACTCTAAACACCTGCAAAAGATTCCTGAGGCTTTTAAAAACTCCCAGCCTGTTTCATTACTCAAAACCGCAATCATGGGTAAGACTGCCGACCTGACTGCTGTCCAGAAGGCCATCATTGACACCCTCAAGCAAGAGGGTAAGACACAGAAAGAAATTTCTGAACAAATAGGCTGTTCCCAGAGTGCTGTATCAAGGCACCTCAGTGGGACGTCTGTGCAGCAAAAAACGCTGCACAACGAGAAGAGGTGACCGGACCCTGAGGAAGATTGTGGAGAAGGACCGATTCCAGACCTTGGGGGACCTGCGGAAGCAGTGGACTGAGTCTGGAGTAGAAACATCCAGAGCCACCGTGCACAGGCGTGTTCAGGAAATGGGCTACAGGTGCCGCATTCCCCAGGTCAAGCCACTTTTAAACCAGAAACAGCGGCAGAAGCGCCTGACCTGGGCTACAGAGAAGCAGCACTGGACTGTTGCTCAGTGGTCCAAAGTACTTTTTTCGGATGAAAGCAAATTTTGCATGTCATTCGGAAATCAAGGTGCCAGAGTCTGGAGGAAGACTGGGGAGAAGGAAATGCCAAAATGCCTGAAGTCCAGTGTCAAAGTACCCACAGTCAGTGATGGTCTGGGGTGCCATGTCAGCTGCTGGTGTTGGTCCACTGTGTTTTATCAAGGGCAGGGTCAATGCAGCTAGCTATCAGGAGATTTTGGAGCACTTCATGCTTCCATCTGCTGAAAAGCTTTATGGAGATGAAGATTTCATTTTTCAGCACGACCTTGCACCTGCTCACAGTGCCAAAACCACTGGTAAATGGTTTACTGACAGTGGTATTACTGTGCTCAATTGGCCTGCCAACTCTCGTGACCTGAACCCCATAGAGAATCTGTGGGATATTGTGAAGAGAAAGTTGAGAGACGCAAGACCCAACACTCTGGATGAGCTTAAGGCCGCTATCGAAGCATCCTGGGCCTCCATAACACCTCAGCAGTGCCACAGGCTGATTGCCTCCATGCCACGCCGCATTGAAGCACTCATTTCTGCAAAAGGATTCCCGACCAAGTATTGAGTGCATAACTGAACATAATTATTTGAAGGTTGACTTTTTTTTGTATTAAAAACACTTATTTTATTGGTCGTATGAAATATGCTAATTTTTTGAGATAGGAATTTTGGGTTTTCATGAGCTGTATGCCAAAATCATCAGTTTTAAAACAATAAAACACCTGAAATATTTCAGTTGGTGTGCAATGAATCTAAAATATATGAAAGTTTAATTTTTATCATTACATTATGGAAAATAATTAACTTTATCACAATATGCAATTTTTTTTAGAAGGACCTGTATGTACTTACATAAAAAAATTAGTGTAATGTACTTATTGTGTGCATGTTGTATTGCAAAACACGGTAACACTTTATTTTATAGTCCTGTTCCCCGTGTACATATAGTATTCTATGTACTTATTATAATAATTGCAAGAACTGGGTAATAATAGACTAACCCTGAACCTAACCCTAAACCTAACCTTAACCCATGTAGTTACCGCATATTACCCATTACTTTATTAGGTAAGTACATTATAAGTAAACGTATTTGCACATTCTGTAAAATAATTCTGCAACCACTTTTGCTGTTATTGAGCCATACGGGTAAGGTTAAGAATAGGTTTGGTCGTATGGGTAAGTTTAAGGTGTTAGGGAAGGCTTCCTAATGTAATCATAGATGTAATTACAGCAATTATTTACAGCTGTAATTATATGCAGATTTTTTTTTTAAATGTAAGTGCAATGTAAAAACATGTACACAATAAGTGCATTGTATCAGATGGTTAATTTAAATGTTGGTAAAAGTAAAAGAAAAAAACTACAGTAATATAAAGTGGGACCAACAAACTAATGAACCTAATGTGATGCATATTTGTCAGTTATACATAAATGAAACATGTAAAAACAGGTAAGATTTACTAATAAACCGAATATGATTTACATACACAATTACCAGGTTTATATATTTATCATCAATAATTCCAAATTGTTGGGATCTCATACATTTTAAGTTACTGAACATTGTTTGTTCCACAGCCATAATAAATAAGCCATAATTTAACCATGTTCCTATTTGTTAACTGACCATATTTACCCTGATTCCAAACAATTTGAATAAATGCATTTTGTAACAATAAAATATATTTAATGTATTTAAATAAAATAAGATAAATGCAAATTTGTAAAAAATCTATGCCACAATTTTTTTGAATAGAGAAATCTTACCCGTTTAATTTCTGTTTTTTATCTTATGTATATTCAATTTATGTGACAAATTTATTAGTTTATGTTAAATCAAACTTAAATCTTAAATTTATGCTTAAATATTTTTTGAATGCAGCTTTGCCATGTGAAATCAGAACATGCCAGGCACAAATCCATGATTGGAATGTGCCGTTTTCCATGTTTTCAGTCGGTAACACACAGAGGATCACAATGATGTTCTTCAAACACAGGACTAGGCGTGATGCCCAGTTGTGAGAATTTAAAACCCAGCAGATTGGCTCAGTACATGCGGGAGAGACACAGATGCTGTATATAAATACATTGGTTTAGATAATCCATATTGTGTTTTGTAGACATGTCCAGTGATTTCTCTATGTTGGCATCTGCTTAATATGACTCGATTCTACTAAGTGGAAGGTAATTTTGCATAAGTGACTCATATTTTGGGTCACAACCCAACATAACCAGCCTTATAGGTGACATTTTGTGACTTTTGAGTATTAGTTCCAGGATATTACATTCATAGTTCCCTAAACTGACCTTTCTTTGCACCGTTTATGTTGTTCACCATCATTAATATCACAGCTCCAGTTCAAAATGTGATGAACTTTGTCCTTCTCAGACAATGTCTTGCATTTTCACAATAAACACTTGTTTTATGCATGATTTAATCAAACTAAAGGGAAGAAGCATGATTAAACTGCCACAGAAAACTACTCAGACGAAAGCACTTTCGGTCATTGCATTGCAGTCCATTATTGAGCCAATAAAACATCGTTCTCCACCCTGAGAGAAACTCTCATCAAAATCCAATAAATATGTGTGCTTTTTCCCCCCATCTCCTGAAACTATAAAAATCTCAGTGGTGAATCAGACTTACTCACTCTTTCATGTGACAATGATGGGGTTACATTTTACTACGGTGTAGTCTGCAGTTCCAGTCAAGTTTTGGCAGCAGACACCGTAGTTCTATGAATAAAAATGTTCAGTGCAATGATACATTGCTGAAAACATTTACAGCTTTTACTAAAAGCTTGAAGGGAAATAGTAGAAGGATATAGCCTGTCAATGTCACCACATGACCCCATTTTGAGTCATGAAGGACTTTATAAGCCTGTGAAGCATCCATGTATCATTTGCTCTTAAAAATAATGGTATGTTGTATCATGAAGAAATTTGAACACCCTTGGAATCTTTCCTTTGCACACAAAGGTTCTTCATAGTGGAAAGTCTGGAAGGTTTTATTTTTTTTTAGATGATTAAAAAATGTCTTTTAAGAAATGTCCACTGAAATTGAAAAGGTTCTTTCACAGAATGGTTCTTCTGGCATCACTGTGAAAAACCCCAGGGTTAAAGGCGCACCAGGGTAAAAGGCGCATTTGACATTATTCTCTTTTAAACCAAAAAAATTCAGCCCAGATTCAACAAAAAATTCAACCTGAAGTAGTTCCAAATTGAGTCTCTTTCTTCTGCTGAACACATAAGAAGATTTGTTTAAGGTGGTAACCAGAGAATTGATGGGCCCCATTGACTTCCATAGTATTTTTCCAGACTGTCAACTGACTGGTTACCAACATTTTTCAAAATATCTTATTTTGTGTTCAGCAGAAGAAAGAAACTCATACAGGTTTGGAACAACTTGAGGGTGAGTAAATGATGACACAATTTTCGGTTTGCGGTGAACTGTCCCTTTAACAACTGGCTTTAATGATGAACGTGATAATTTGTCCTTGGCGATTTCGGACAGCAACGCATTGATTCTGCGCTAATGATCTCATATTTAATGTTCTTTTTTTTCAAAATGTTCTAGATTTAGTAGCAAATGAGAATCGATAAAATTACTGACTATATTTTGAGACAAAGGTCTTGTTAATGATTTTCAGTTTTGTACAAGGAAATTAAAGCAACAGTTTTTCAATAACGGAAGAATATGTAAAAGTATGTTTTTGGGGGTAAAAGGCACCACTGATGTTGGGGCTAAAGGCACAATTATTAACATGATAATAAACAGCTGGCTGACTTTTCCATTTGCTGACATGACATGGTTAGATTCACATGGTAAACAGGCTATCATATATTAAGTTGGGTGTCCACCTTAATATATGGTGCACCTTAATCACCATATTTATAATGAAACCATCATATTTAAAAATATGATATTAATCATATCATAGAATAAAATGTCATATTTATACATTACTGGTCACCGTGATTTTGCCAAGTAAGACATTCCTGTCCCAAATCCCTTACCCTATCCCTAAACCTAACCCTTAACTTTTTTCCCTAAAATCAGAGGGAAATGATAGGTGAATAACACTGATGTTGTAGCACCTTACCTTGGTTCTAAGCCTAAACTTGACATAAACTGTAAACTTGTACCTCAAATCTGATTGGTTTAATCTGAAAGTTGTTCCAGGATCAACAAAGATGTTGATCCAGGAACATGTGGTACTTGGTGAAATCACGCTCACCATTTGGGTCTACTGTAAAGCATATGTTAAATTATTATGGGATCTCTCATGTAATGTTTTCAGAATCTTTACTTTTTAAAATAATGATGTTTCTGTATTTTTAAAATTAACATTTTAATGACAGTAGGCCTATTTATTGAAGAACAACTAATAATTTTATTTAAATTAATCGAAAATAGTATAAACTTTGCTAAAGTGATCGTTTTGAACAAGTATTAACTTATTTTATCTGTATAAATAATGTGTGCCTTTTTTCCGCGTGCATGGTTTTACTCCGTGAGTGGGGTAAAGGCACACCTTGCCACCTCATACATTTATAGCCTAAGATTTTTAAACAAACAAACCACTTTTATGAATTATTTTCGCACAAAATCTGTTGCTCCATTAATGTTCAGTTAACATTTTTTTTTTTTCTGCAAGGTGTGCCTTTAGCCCCGTTGTACCCTTAGGCTCTCATGTGAAATCTTATCTAATGTACAACCATTCAGCATGCAGCAATAGGCTACCATATTTTTGTAGCCTAAATGTTTTTTTGTTTTGTTTTTTCTGGTGCAGGAAAATGGAAATATCAAATTTAAAATCCTAAAATGTAAAAGTTACAGGGAAACTATAACATTTTTTTAATATAATGTTAACATATTTTAGTTAAAATAATGTAAGTCATACCATTAGACAGTCTAAACCTGCAACTACATTACGAATCATTTATTTATTTATTGTAAAATATAATTGTCGGCAACTAGTAGGCACATGCATCTTTCACTTTCATTTTAAATGTTACAGGCTATTGCAATGTATTATATGAGGGAACTGCTCTCATTCATGTATTAACTTCCACATGCTTGTAAACTTTACCATACTTTTTTTTACCATACAGTATTTAATATACTGTAAGTGTTTCAATAATATTTGAGCAGCCCCTCCATCATCATCAGCACCCCCAGAGCTCCCGCGCCTCCCTCCTCGCGCGCGCTGTGCCATGGCAGCGGTGACGTCACCCGTGCATTGACTCGCGCTGCTGGCTGAGAGAGCGAGAGGTTGAACACAGACCGAGGGTTAGAGAGAGAGAGAGAGAGAGAGAGAGAGAGAGAGAGAGAGAGAGAGAGAGAGAGAGAAGCAGCCTGGGCCCACGGACAAAAACTCACCGAAACGGATTTACATTCTCCACGCATCGTCTTACCAACCCAAGTCTGCAAAGAGAGCGTGTTTTTCTGCGTGTCCTAAAGCCCGATCTATCAGGAGTTACTGCAAGGTAAGAAAAAGAACACTAACATGTCAACTAGAGTAATAAAGGCTCGCTTAAAGTTGCCTTGGTGTGCTTTCCTGGCAAAAACTGCGTTCAGTAACGCGTCTACGTGAATATTGCTTCTAAATCGAGAGGATCGGTGTATATGTTGCAATGCAAAATGAGAAAGAAACAGGAGCACTTTGAGTGACTGTCTCTCTCGCGCTCGTCTTTTGTCTCTACCAGCTCTGTTGCCACAATAGAGATCCCAACCGCCTCCTTAAAGTTGCTGGATTTGACACATCCGTGTAACAGTGAGGGTCATCTGTTGATTGATGGTACAGTTTAAATGCCGCTTTTGGTTTGTTTTTGTTTTGAGACATCATATTAGAGAAAGAATGAAATGATGGCTGCTGAGAATGTCCATTGTCATTTTCTACAATGTTGTGTGCTCGCGCCATTGAGTCATTCCACATTGTAAAACAACAGCTTTCCCTGACATATATATCCAGTGCCTTAAGGGATAATTATCTATATTGTTGTTTATTGTTTATATATATATATATATATATATATATATATATATATATATATATATATATATATATATAAATAAATGTAATTCACTGAGGTGAGAGTGCTTTGATTGAATTAGCATGGCAAGAAGTGCATATTAGGCTGCTTCTCTGGAAGTGAATGAAACTTGGACCTTGATGTGAAAAGTGTGATTGTTTTCAATGGAATTTAAAGGGTTATTCACCCTTTGAAAATGAAAATTCTGTCATTAATTACTCACCCTCAAGTCGTTCCAACCCCGTAAGACTTTCATTGTTAATTTTCGGAACACAAATGAAGATCTTTGTGGTAAAATCTGAGAGCTTTCTCTCCCTCCATAGACCGCTAGGCAACTACCACTTTAACGATTGAAAAAGTTCATAAAGAGATCGTAAAACTAATCCATAAGTATTGAGCGGTTTAGTCCAAATTGTCTGAAAAGACACAATCGCTTTATAACGATGAACACATTTAATTTAGGCTTTTATTCACATAAACATTCAACTTACACATCAGTTGTGGTAAAGGGAAGCTCAAGCATGTTTGCTTGACGTGGGAGAACCAATGAGCTTCATTCTCGTGTTACGCAGCACGTTTGAGCTTCAGCAAGAACCAATGAGGTTCTTTCTTGTGCGTCAAGCAGGTTCGGTTGAGCTTCTATGTTCGCTGATTAGTGTTAATATGTGAATAAAAGCCTAAATTAAATCTGTTCATCATATAAATTGATCAAGTCTCTTCAGAAAATTTGGATGACTCTTCGTGACTTTTCCTCCTAATCTTATGAGAACTGTAAACAAAAATGCAACTTTATGGCATGCTTTAAAACATCCTCAATGTAAAATTTGACCTTGTTTCATGTTTTCCATTAGGATTTCTGCCATAGAAATCTCGTTTTATTGAAATTGTATGTTTCAATAAACAATGTTACTAAATTCAATAACAGTCACATTCTACTTTGTGATATAGCAGAGGGGTTAAAGTTTAGTGATATCTGCCTATTGGGTGTTGATGAAGTAGCCTATATGAAGCGGATCCTTAAGTAGCCTACAGCAAAATACACACAGTCTCAACCGAGGACATCGCTTAAAAAACTATGATGGCAAATGAAAATGCTTAAATAGTTGATTTTACGACACAGTTAAAGATCATTTGAGAAGTTGGGCCCCCAAATTAAATATTTAGTTAATTTAATACACTGTCTGATTGCTGGAGTTTGTTTAAAATAGTTTCTTTCATGCACAAAGTAAACATGAAGCGTCATGTGATTTAGAGTTGTTGTGGATTTTTGGTCATTTATGGTCAGGTTCTTGACACTGTATTCCTTTCCATCTCCCTTTCACAGACTCTCGGTACTTGCATACTTACCAGCATTATGATAATTGAATTTTACACCAGTCAGGATTTCTCCTGCCCGGCTTACTGAGTAAGTGGCTCAAATACTGGGCTACTTTGAAGACAATAATCCTATTTTTATAGTTTCTCAAGAAACATCCTTAGAGGATTGAAAAAGCTTACATGCTTATACTTACTACACAGCGCTGGTACTTGTGCTAATATATTCCCATCACATTCACAAAATTCCAAAATATGCGTTTCAACATTTGTTGTATTTCTTGTCTGAGTAACATATCAGATTTTTAGTTTCGATGAGTTCAAAGTTTCGCTATGATCACACCCACTACTGACGTTTCTTTCACGAGTCGTGATCTGTAGTGTGTTGCCTTGCAGTGACAGGTATGTGGAATCTTAGGCATGACGACGGAACAAGGTAACAAATCTGGTTGGATTTTCTATTATAAAACTCATGTAAGTGTCACGTAGTGTCTGTCATTGTGCAACGAAAGACAACATAATTGAGCTTACGTAATGCACCAGAAACATAAACAGGGTCCCAAAGTGCAAGGAAAACCCCAAAGTGTTAGGACATTTTTGGAACTGTAATTTTCAGGAATGGAAAAATGTATAGATTAAAAATTATATGATTAATATGTTGTGACAACATGTTTTTACATCGCTTTAATTCATCAAAATAAGTTAAGTTCTGTAAGGTTCAACTAATTTTTTAAAGTCAGTTTAATGTAATTTAGGTTGAAATGACTTAAAGGTGCATTGTGTAATATTTCTGAGGATCTGTTAACAGAAATGCAATATAAGATCCATAACTATGTTTTCAGTGGTGTATAAAGACCTTGCATAATGAACCGTTATGTTTTTATTACCTTAGAATGAGACATTTATATCTCCATAACCGCGGGCTCCTTCTATGGAGGTCGACATATTGTGACGTCATGTTTCTACCGTAGCCGACAGCGAACACACAGCGCTACAGAGCGCGTTTCGTCACTACCTTGAAAAAGAAGTTTTCAGTGGTGTATAAAGACCTTACTTAATGAACCGTTATATTTGTATTACCTTAGAATGAGCAGTTTCTATCTACATACACCGCGGATCCCCTTACATTGAAATGCGCCGACATGTTTCTACAGTAGCCCAAAACGGACAAACGTGTTTCGTTACTATGTTGCTCTTCGTGCAAGGAAGCAAGCTTAGTTCAGCGAATAAAACACTGACACAATGATGAACAAGTAACAATAATATTCGCAATAACATATAGTTTTACTGAATAATTAAGTAAACATAATTTCTTAATTTATCCTTGTAAAGAAACCTCATTGCTGAACTGGCTACTCTCTGCTGTCTCAGACATGACATATTTTCCTGTCGGCCACCGTAACTTTTGTTGGTTGCAATTCGTAACCTCACCACTAGATGCCGCTAAAAATCACACACTGCACCTTTAAAGTTTAAGGCAGCAACATTTTTTTTTACAGTGTAAAAACTATTGTCAATTAAATGATTTTTAACCATTTAGTATTTACTAAACAAGTGTAAAAGGCTTAGAAAATCATTGCTTATACAGCTTGGGAACTTTTCTATTTAAAAATCGAATACAATACTGTCATCACAGTGTTCTCCTTTTGTGACCGAAGGAGGGAATCTGAATAGTCTTTTAGTGCTGAAATGGTCTAAAAATATCCCAAGCGCTCTTTTTTACTGATCTCATTTACAAATGTGCTGTTTTCTGGGCCGAGGCTCTGGAATGTGCTGTGCACACGGTACTCTCTCAGTACCAGCCACCAGTCTCCAAACAAAAGACTGTTTAGTCAAAGCGTTTCCCTCCATCTGAGCTTTGACATTTATTTAGTACGTGGGCATAGCTTTCGGTGTAAGTTCATTGATGTGTATGTCCACCGTCTCCGAATTATAGAGCGCACCATCATTTCTGCTGGTTTTTTTTTTTTTTTTTTGCATGTTATTAAGTTACAGTCTGTAAAGGCAAGATATATAAATCTATTATTGCTGTCAGCCCTTGTTCAGAAATGATGTACTTGTGATTTACAGATGAATCAGTCAATTAGAGACAAGCTTGGTTTTGCAGTTCCAGACATGATTTGTTTGAAATTATAGTTTGTGCTTGTTGGTAATTGCGTCCGGCTTAGAAATCTTGCAAGGCAAGTGTTTTCTGCGTCTCTCAGCTGGTTTACGCCAACGTCTCCGCAACCGGCTCCCTCAGGACTTTGACCTAAATGTACTTTAACTTTTTTTATAAAAGGCTGAAATGATAGTGTTTATAGATTTGGCAGAGTCTTGCAAGTATTCAGCCTGGCCGCAGATAGTTTGTGGCTCGGTATTTTGTAAATGTATTGATTTATCACATACTGGTGGCTACCCGTTTTCCCTTGCTGGGTGGATGTCCGCTAAAATTTTGTCAGTTTGTATAGTAAATGTTCATGACGCACACATTTTTTTGTGAAATTGTGACCCTATTTAAACCCTCTATCTAAAGCTGTTGAATGGATCTGGATGAATAAAAAAAATCCCACGTGTCATCGTCTCCATAAATTTAGATTGTGGAAATCGTGTTGGGAGGGAAAGGCTCGCATCTGCAACATCACGTCACAGCAGAGTTTGTGGTTTGGAGCTGGAAATTGCTTTTTTTGTAACTTGCCGTTCTACGGCAAATTTTAATCTTTCCCAAAATAAGAGCCTTCAATAAAGAGAGAGAAGGCCCAGATTGCCAACTCTGGAGACAGACGTCCCGTCTAATAGAGCGCACAGATGACGGTTAAAGGTCAGGCTGGAGTTTTGTTATTTTTACCATAATCATTTGTAATCTCAAGCGGGCATTATGCATGCAGCTGATTTAGCAATGATGGAACTGAATTGGTCAGCGTGCCTCTGGTAAGAAAGAGGATTTAGGGTATCCTGCGCATCACAAACGCTCCTACAGTGTGTCATTCGTCTGGTTGAATGGGATTGAAAGGCTTGTGTATGATATTTTTTCTCTCTTTAGCACTGGTTTTTATAGGTCATATGTGTAGGCTAAAGAGATTTGACTGTGAAAACGATCATCCACCACTATTCCAGACTGTTCCTCTAAATCTGCAAAAAAACCTCCCTTTTTTCCACATGGAATATTCAGTGCATGCAAAGCAAATATGAAAGATGACAGTTTGTGAAGATCTCGACTAGGGATGAATTTTCAACAATCTCACAGGTAAACATAAATATTTTACGAGGTGGCGATTTCATATGAATTTGTACATTGAAAACAGTACGAAAACATAAGATTTTTAGGAACAAAAACATGAAGGGTTACCCCTGAACATTACCGTCACTAGTCGCGTTTACATGGTTCAATCGGAATGAAATCAATCCGATTGATGAATCCGAACACGGTGTTTACATGAACGATAAATAAAGTAATCGGGTTGATGTGCGCGTTTATATGTCACAAGATTCAAATCGGAATTGATTTTTTGACATGCGCACACTGCACGAATACTGCCGCTGTTCGCACATAACTATTCTCCTCTATTGCATAACTATTCTCCTCTATTGGTTCTTTATTTTTTTTAAACAGCAGACTTAATATTTATCCATCGCTGGTCATGATTTGGAGACGATGAGCATGAACCGCTTTGCCGTGCTGCTTATATTGATCACGCAGTAAAACCCCGCGCCCAAAACTAGTCGTCTATGGATGATAATCTTAAACAAGCACTGGTGGGACGTTGTCCTGCTTCACTTCACAGACGCTGAGTGAAATGAGAATTTTTTAATAACGGAACACACATTTTATATTCACTTTATTCAACAGGAAGAACAGCTCGTTCCGTGCGTCATACGTCATTACGCTATTTCAACGTCTTTGCACATGCGCAGTCCTTTTAGTTTCGGTTTTCAATCCGATCAAGTGTTTACATGTTCTCTCGATCGGATTACAAAAGGAGTAAACCACCCCTTTCAATCGGATCTAAATTTCAATCGGATCGAGCTCAATCGGATCGATTAAGGTGTTTACATGAAGGTTTTTTAGTCCGATTGAGCCGTCAATCCGATTATAAGTGTCCATGTAAACGCAGCTAGTGAGTCATAGGCGAATCGTATGAATAAGATTGTTGTACAAATTCATACAAATTAGCCACCAATTCGCCAAAATGTACGAATTGCCTTTAGATTGTGTTTAATGATTTTAGAGCATTTAAACTGTGTTTGCTGGCATGCAAGATTTTTAAATGTGACAAAAGTCTCAACAAAAGACAAATGTGATCGCTCAAGATCTTCAGGTGTTTTGAGCCTCATTTAGCTTTGTTTTCCATGCAGACTTTGTTTGTGTCGGTTGCAATCGGGGTGTTCAGTGCTGTTGCGGTGGCATCCAATTAGAAAGGGCAATTTATTTAACGAGGGCATTGTTTGGTTAATTGTGTTTTCATTAAGGGATCGAGGTTTGTTGACCACGGGGAACGTTCTTATGAGGGAGATTTTGACTGAGAAGCTGTAGCTACATCGTGTGAAAACTCACTGGAAAATTTAACTAGACTTTGTCCCTTGGCTGAACCTCTTCCTTTCACAAGCTTTCCAGGGACAGACTTGTATAGCGGCGTAGAGCATCTTTCTCTTTATGGCTTTGTTCTGTCTTTGCTGGATTGCATTCCTGGCTGCTTCTTCCATCCATCCTCGTATCACTTTTTTTCTGTCAGACCTCCTGTAGACAGAATTATGACTTCTTAGTTGGGGTGTAACGATACCCTCATGTCACGATTCGATACATATCACAATATTGAAATCACGATATACTCCAAGACTGTGATGAAGGGTTAACAAAAAATATTCTGTTGATTAAAATGCTAAATCTGGTATTACATTGTGGGTGTAAATGAATAGGCTTGGACTTGATGCAGATAACACAATGCACAGGACAATGGTGACACCAGAATAAAAATATTCATGATTCTTAAGCTGAAAATACAGAATTATTTTAGATGAATATGCTGGCACTCTAACACTGACTAGATATATACTAGATACACTTTTTACTGGGAACATTAGACATTTGGCATTATCAGGACCAACAAATATTCCCCCATTGCATATTATACATTATATTCAACATTATATATTTTTATTTTTACATTTAGTCATTTAGCATACGCTTTTATCCAAAGCGACTTACAACTGAGGAGTAGTTTAATGTAGTACTGACACTAAAACTAATTAAAAAAGTAATTTTTATTTTGGGTGAACTATACACAGTACATATTGTCACTATCCACGATACATATTGTTGTATTTTTGTATTGCGATATATTGTGACACGATATATTGTTGTTACACCCCTTCTATTTGACTGACATGAACAGTGCTTGGCTGCTTTACGTTTTAGCATCGATATCGCGATGTGTGCATCCGCAATAGTTACATCTGCAGGATGTATGATGTACAAAGTATTGATCGTGTATAATCTGTGATCCGGACGGACCGGCAACACATGATTCACAGATTAATTGTGAAGTTTATAATTTGGAAGTGTTTTAGGTCCTGTCCTGTCAGTTTAAACATTCAAGCTATTTTAAACCATTTGAGCTCAAGAAGACGCGAAAGAAAACACAATTTGGAACGCGCACACTGTTTTCTGTGCACACACATAGAGCCGCAAACTTCTCTTCCATGTCTATTTGTGCTTTAACGAAAACATGCATGCAAAGTTGTCAAAATGTCTTGGTGAGTATCCTACTTGTAAACACAGTAGCTTATGACTTATGTGAACGTAAACAATTGAGAAGAAAACGGATGCGTTTCATTGTATTGGATCAGTGCATTAGCTCTTAAAGTGACAGCAGCCTAATATACCCTCTGCTGTCTGTGTCATGTTAATCAATCAACAAAATACAAAGAGAAAATCTCTTTTGTAGCTGTAACAAAGATACATTTGATTTATTTATGTTTATTTAGCAACCGGAGATATTTATAGTCCGCTCAGCGGTGTTATTTCCTCGTGTCGTTTCTCCGTTTTATTTACATTTTTTCTTTCTTCAGCAGCATCCCAGTCATCAAAGTTGTCAAATTCTCCAAAAAGGTTAAAAGAAATAATGAAGTCGCTCATTGTTGTATTAGTAGGCTATGTATAACGGCTAACTAGATTTTGTTTTGTTTTGCTACAATAAATTGTAAACGGATACTTTGACTGCCTGTTGCTATGGTTACTCACAGCTGATGTAGCCAGCGCATTTATTTATTAATTTCGAACGGTAAACAGTCAGTTTCACCAGAACTCCTTTACTAGGTGTCCTCTATCACTTTTTAATGGACACCCTGCAGCTAATCAGAATCGAGTATTCACCCAGACCATGGTATAAGATATTTTACACAGTCAAGGTCTGTGATATCGTTTCCTGTATTTTTTTTATGTTGATTGAACCACATGACTTTGATTTAAAAGTTTTTAAATATTTGTAGTATTTTTTTTTACAAAAATGCTTCATTGCTTACTTTTACTTCGAGAAATAATAAAGTGTAATGCCAAACTACTTAATTTCTACTTTTGTTTTTAATGAGGATGTTTTCTTTGTGATATCGCGACAGTTGAATAACCCTGACATATTTAATATTATATCCCAAAAAATAATTATTTCAGAAATTAAAATATACAAATCATAGAATAGGTATATTCAAATAATTGTAGTAATTAATTAATACAATTAATTTTTTAAAAGTATTTACAAAATCAGCATCATATCAGTGACACAGTTTTGTTACCTGCAAGATTGAAAAACCTCTCGGCCAACCTGGTTAGATCCGGCAATCTCTGTAAGGGCTTTCCAGTAGGTTGGAAGTCTGTGGGCATAGAGATGCACCTTTATCATGTCACTCCATCAGGTGATTGTGTTTTCTTGTAGCAGATATCAGACTTAATCTTCCTTATGAAAGGTTCTGTCATCTCTCTGTGTAATATAAATGCTCTCTCTCTTGTGCACACACATCTTCTTGAAAGTGCACAGATGCATCCCTTCTGAACATGATCAGACACAACAGATTCAGCCCTTTTCTTTCAGCACCCTATTGCCATGCACACTGAACTGATCATTAATTCATTTTCCAGTGATAAACACCCTGTGAAGGGCTTTTTGGGCTGTAATTAAGGGTCGCCTGCTCTTAACTGCATGGCTGGTTTTGAATTTCCTCAGTGAAATGGGCATTCTGGACTGGACAGGACTGGAGTGTGAAATTCAAAACTGCCTCTAAGTGCTTCATTGCAGCTGGGAGTGAGCAGCAGATTTGGGCCCTGCTTGCCCCTCTCCCCTGCTGATTCAGAGCCTTCTCCAGCCCTCCCCCTCACTCAGACAGGACAGGGCAGAACACAGGCCCATGTGTAGCTCAAACAGTAGAGCGTTGGCACTTGCAACGCCAAGGTCATGGGTTCGATTCCCAGGGAAAGCAAGAACTGATAAGAATGTAAAAATGTGTGCCTTGAAATGCAATGTCACTTTGTCACTTTGGATAAAAGCGTCTGCCAAATGCATAAATGCTAGAAGTCATGGGAATTTGAAGAAGATGACTCTTGGGTAACTGCATGCATTTAAAAGAATAGTTTACACAAACGTGAAAATTCTATCATCATGTGTTCATGTTGTTCCAAACCTGTATGATTTTCTTTCCTCTGTTGAACACACAGTATTTTGAAAAAACTTTCAGCTGTTTTTCTCCATACAATAAACGTCAATGGTACTCTCCAAAAGTTTCAAGCTCAACACAAAGGTGAGTAAAAGTAATCCATACAAATTTAGTTCTCCTGAAACCACTAAAACATTGATCATTCATGTATACACATGCCAAAATCGGCAACGTTTCAGCAATATTAAACCTCATTCGGTTCCTGTATGTCATGTTACTTAGTGTCATAAAGACAACTCACAAGAAGATGTCATTCATTGGACTTACATTTGCAATCTTGGCCACTTGAGAGCGAATGTATGCGACAGGAAGTAAGTGTGCTACTGTTCCAGGTCTAAAAAAATCCCAAAGCTCACTGCCCTTAATGAACATTACAGTAAATCCACACTATCTATGGCTTTGGAGCATTATTTATAATTTTGTGTATTATAAATTATCCATAATTTATGATTTTACTGGTGCAGAGATTAATATGTGCAATAAACTCATATGAATTTTGTTAATGATTACAGAATTCACATTTTTGGCTGAACTGTCTCTTTAACATTTCAATCAATAGGTTAAGCAGCAGAAATTCCTGTATATTAAGTGTTTTAGCAGCTAGAACATGGTTGAAATAAAGTGTTGACCATTGCCAGATGTTGGATACAGTGAGGTTAATTGTCTGTGAGTAGGTGACCAGACACTGTGTGTGAATATCTGAGACTGCTTCAGCGCTCCTCAGCCCAAGGCCTGACCATTCACTGTCAGCCTCTCAGATAAAGGTTGTGACAACAGATTTGGGCTGTCAGCCACATAGAAGAAGAGACAGGAGATTAAACTAGAGGGAGGGTGAGAGATAGAAGGAAAGGAAGAAGAAAGAGAGAGGAAGAACAGAGGAGTTCACATGAGAAATTCACAACCAAAACAAAGATGCTATGTACCAGTGGGAAGTTGAGCTTTATGTGCTTTCACTGTCAAGTCTGATTGTGCTTGTGCAGTGTTTGCTGCTTTGTTTTGTCAGAGGGTTTGTTTGGTGCAGCGTTGGTGGCTGTTGCTCCAGTTAATTTAATTAACTTGTTTTTCTGCTTGTTTGAGTCTAGTTGTGTCTAACACCGTGTCCTAACTGCACAGTTTTTGTTTTCGTCCTAACCAGCCGCGACGGCGACACGCAACGATTCTATTTTAGAAACGGTTTCTATTTTTCTGCGACATCGCGCTGGAACAACAAACACAAAGTGTGGCAATGATAACTCAGGTACTGTTTATGTGCTTTATTTAATGTTGTGTAATGTGACTTTGAATATCATTTAGTGCTCACAGCTTTTTAGCTGTAAAAGCAAGATCTTGATATCATTCACCTCAGATCTTGAAATGAAACAAATGGAAACAAGAAAGTTCAAACTGTAAACAAACAATTGTATTCTTTGACAAAGATTGTTTTAGTAACTCAGTAATCGATGTATTTTAATAATGTTTAAATTGTGTAATATTTGTGAATTTGATTATGCACTTGCCGCGAGAGCCCGCCCACACGCTGTTCTGATTGGCTATGGGTTTTGATTGATTTTGACGCATCTCGCGGTCGCGTCACGTCTGGTGTGGACAGGTAAATTATTTGTCGCTGGAATCTTATCGCATCGCGTCTGGTTAGGACACGGTGTAAGTGTTTGGTATCTCTAAATAAACAGTTGTGCTTTTCACTGTGTTTGTTGCTGAGGCCCATGACCCGATGTGAGATCCACCAATCAGTGAGTTTCCCCAAATCTCAATCAAATGCTTGATTGGTTAAAATTAATGGAGAGTATCTCACGTTTTTCCTCGGATGCTCGACCGATGAGCGACCATGTCATGATCCATCAGAAACCTTTCTAATATGCTGATTTTCTGCAAACATTTCTTATTATCAATGTAGAAAAGAGTTGTGCTGCTTAATATTTTCTTGGAAACCCTGATACATTTTTCAGGTTTTGGTTTAAATAGAAAGTTCAAAAGAAAATCATTTGCTTAAAATTGAAGACTTTTGTAACATTATAAATGCCTTTACTGTTACTTTTGATTAATTTAATGCATCCTTACTGAATAAAAGTATTAATTTATTAAGGACAATCTTACTGACCACACATTTTCTCTTGTTTTCTTTTTTTGGTTAAACATTTTAAAACATGTAAAATGCCACATTGAACTTCTATGAACCTTTATGAGTGATGACAAATCTTTAAAACAGACAGTCTATTAATTCCCTGAAATGGAAAGAAAAATAGTTCATTTATAGCACTTTCATGCTCATAAATTATGAGAGAAGGATTCATTAATACTCATGCGTATTAAAAAAGCTGTAGCAAAAATTTTGAGGATAACTGAATCCCTTCTCGGAAGGCGGAGTACATATATACACCATAATGTGAATTTGATACCCGGAGTCTTTCCTCATCTCCCCTTTTCTCTCAGTTCAGGGAACGGATAGAGTAGGACGTGTTAAGCTGTGTTTACATCAAGAGTTACGTGATCATACCTATTCTCCATCTCAGGACATGTTCTCTCTCATAAGTGAACTTTGAACATGGGTGAGGTTTCTGTGAAATTTCTCCTCTAGTAGTTCTTTTGTAAGACAATACAGCTTGAACTCTTACCCAATTTCGTAGAAACTGTGACGGGGCCTTATGGACAATCCTATTATCTCTTCTTTTATCTTACTTTCTCTCTTCTTTTCCCCCTCAGGGTTTTTTCTCTCTCCACAGTTCCTCCCTTTTACCATTGTACCTCTATTTCTTCTCTGAGTCTGTCATAATCTTTGAGGTCACTCATGGTAGGAGACAGTGCTTTTTAAACCTTGACATTGTGACTCCAGCAGTAGAATAGATGTACTTTTTCAATTTTCTAGATTATTTTCAATGCCTCGGATCCTCCATTTGGTTTAGTTGACTGCTTTTAGCTTATCAGCTTGTACCCAAAATTCTGGTGCATGACCTGTGCAGTCAGGCTTTGATTATTGGCATGAAGTCCGGTCCACTTTGCAGCTTATTCTGCAAAATCACCAAGTTAGACTCAAACCACAGTTGCCTTTGACTTCATGCTTTTAATGGGGCAGGAAAATCCGCACTGTTAAAAATTATCATAATTTTAATGTTAAAAGACTTTAAAAATGCTACAGTAAAAACCTATTAATTGGTGAACATTAAGTTTCCTTACTATATACAGTGAAAAACTATAATGAATCTAACAGGACATTTCAAGTAATTTTACAGTAAAAGACGTTTTACTGTAAACAGTTTTTGGAAATGAAAATCGTTGTCTCAAAATTGTCAGTGAAAAGCCTTAAACTGACATTGCCAGAATTCCCGTTTGATTCTTCACATTTTATTTTTATTTTTTTCATTTAAATAATTGCTTCATCTTAGTATTTTTCTTAACACTTATTTACATTAGGTGTCTATGTTACATCTTATGTTATTAAATTAATGTTTATTGCATTATTTTAGTGTTGTGTAGGAATGCATCAATATGAAAATGGTCAGATACGATAATTCTTTATATTTGAAAGCCAATAAACGATATATTGGCCGATCAATCTAAATCCAAAGTTTTGAGAGCCTGATTACAAAAACAAGTCTCATTATTAAAAGCCACATCCCAAGCACACAATTATAATGTTCTTATTATAATTTTATGTAGCCTATATGACAGACTTAACTGTTGCACTTAACTGTATTTTCCTTTTTTTAAGTGATTCCAATCATATTTCAAGCAATTCAAATAGTGTGCACCTGAAGTGTCAGCTGAAGGAAATAATCCATTATTTATCAGCTTTAATATATCTGCCAAATTTTTTTATCGGGCCGATAACAATATGGTGGCTGATATATCGTGCATCCTTAGTGTGTTGGTATGACTGTTTTGTATTTGTGTGCATCTTCTATATTTTAGTATTTACATCAGATTGTTGAAAAGCTACTTGTGATAAACTTTGTGTGGCTTTCTCGTTACCACCTGTTTTTATTGTGGTTGTCTTGTCAGTATATTATATAGGCCTATATAAATTCACTTTAATTTAAGTTCAATTTGCAAAACCTAAATTGCTACATCCACAGGGGCCTTTTTTACCGTACATTTCAGAGATTTTTCAAACAAACTCTGCATATTATTGATGGACTGTGTGTGGGTCCGTAAGAATGTCTGGTGATTATCTGTGTCTGATCTAAGTTAAACTGTTAAGACTGTTCTTCTTTGTCTATATCCCAGTAGTGGATCCCATCAGCCCACCGCTTTGTACAAGTACCCCTGCATTGTGTCCACTGGCCTTGCTCTGGTTTGTGGCATTGTGAATTGCATGTTGGCTGAGTGTGCAAAACGCTCCTCCTTTATTCACGAAGGGGAGAGATTGTCCTAAAGAGAACACACACGCTTTCCCTCTCACGGCCCTCTTTGGTGGAAGCACGTGAAAGTATTTGCTGATGAAGCTATGGTGTGTGTTTGTTGGACGGATGCCACGGGTGCTTGGGCCATTGACTCTAGGCATGGGTCAGTCGACTAGTCGTCGTCTATCAACCGGTCGACTAAGAGGATCAAATAGATTTGTGTCTTTTCGATTTTTTAGACCTTTAGCATGGTATAAAAACTCTGAAAGCCATGAAAGGACGCTTAAACGGCACGCGTAAAAGCGTCGTTTTTTTTAAAACGCCTCGGGTTCGTTTTTTTGGTTTGACGCGCCACGTCAAAAACTATCCGACCAATGAGATTGGCGCTTTTGCTCACGTGTCTGGAGCTTCTGAAGTTACAGTAAAACACAACTTGGGGGCGCTCAAACACAAAACGGTCTTGCCGAGCACACATACGTAATGGCGAAGAAGATATACAGCGTCTACTACACTCTGCCGGGAAGAAATAAGACGAGGAAGATGCAAGGCCAGATGAATGTAGAGCTGCTGGTCTTGTTGGTGTCTTTATAAAGAGACACCAACGAGAATAAATAACTATATGACAAACGCGACAAACCTGCTCTCTTCTTCTGAGTGACAAGCGAGTGTCAGAAGCACTTTGTGGACCGGGGTATTTCTGTTTTACATTGAGCGCCATCTAATGTCAGGGAATAAATTTGCATGTTCACTCGGCTCATCGTCAGCGAAAATCGCTTGGGTGTGAACACAAAAAACGCGTTGAAAAACGCTGACGAATAACGCGAGCCGATATTCGTCCCGGTGTGTACGAGGCTTAATTGTGTAAAATGTATGATGAAAATTGGCTAGCAATTTTCGCCAAGCAAATACCAAGAAATAGGTTGAAGCAGTTTGTCTTTCGACTACACTTGCAAAATCCACAATGGGACTGAGCTCGAACAGCTTCAGCGTCAGCGACTTTTTATAGTACAAAATTGCTGTCAATCTAAAGGAGATGCAGTCTTTGGACAGACCTTCCAATCATCACGCAGAAGCCCGGAGTCCAGGCCCAGAAGCATGGAGGAGTGGGCGGGCCTGAACTCCGCAGACATAATCGCAGATTTATCCAATGACTGTCTAGTTTCGAAGCACTGAAAAAAACTGTTCAAAGCAGCCTCATTGAAGTCAATGGATGCTAGGCTTCAACAGGGAAATGCACTGTGACGCTATGGGAATGTATGAGAAGGAAATCGAGTCAGCCGATCTGCTATATGTAGCTGATTCTGAACGAACTCGTCTTCGAGATGAACGTGTTCTAATGCATTTTTAGTCAATAAAATGTTAACACAATAGTACATATTTGACCATTAATTTTTTAACAATATAGGGGAAGCCGAGCTTCTCTTGCAGTCTTAAAGAAATCCCCACTGGTTGTTAAGTGTCATGTGGTGCAACTTCTAAAAATGTAATAAATGTAATTTCTAAATACTTTTTACCTGGAAAATTATACAATACCATTCAAAAGTTTGTGGTTAGTAAATAAATTAGTACATTTATTCAGCAGGGACAAATTAAATTAAATTGAAATAAAGAATGCAGTCAATCGATGAACTATTTGCACATTCTTCTGTAATTAATCGTGAATAATCACACCTAACATTAAAGTTTTTTATATATTTTTATTTTGTAATTTCACATTTCATTTCAAAATTAATGTAGAAACAAAATAAAGACATTAACTTTATATTTAATAAATGTTTTTTTGAGCACCAAATCAGCATGTTAGAATGATTTCGGAAGGACCGTGTGACACTGAAGACTGGAGTAATGATGCAGAAAATTCTGCTTTGCCATCACAGGAATCAATTATAGTTTAAAATATATTAAATTAGAAAACAGTTATTTATATTCTAATATTATTTCACAATATTAATATTTTATTGTATTTTTGATCAAATAAATGCAGCTTTGGTAAACACTAGAGATTTCATTCAAAAACATTTAAAAAAATGTTTAAATCTGCACACTCACATTTAATCAAGATATAAGGAAACTATCTTATTACTTTTTACTTAATGTTTCACCACATTACATTTTCACAGTCATTTTTTAATGCTATAAAAGTTTTTAAAAACCATATGAACCCATATGAATGCAAAGAGTTTAATTTTAAAACGTGTTTTAAATTAAATGTTGTATTAAAAAAAAATCCTTTTCTTTATCATGTATACTCATGTATGTCATTGACCGTGTAGTTTTGCACATCCATAATTGCCTCAGACTCTGGCCTTGCCTTCTGCCTCAAATGGAGAATCCAGCTTGTGTCGTTGTTGGTGGAAATTTTCCTTGATTTTCTACAAGGGGAAAAAGGCATGCATCAGTGCTTTTTTTTAGATTTATGATGAGAAGTTTTCCTGTGGTGTTTTTAGATGTGTTTTCAGACAGCTTTGAATCGCAGTTCTAGCCTTGGAGATTAAACACCACAGCATCAGTTGGCAAAACCTGGAACTGTTCAGCTGTGAATGTGAGTATGGGCCACAGCTTTGATGGATGTAACAGATTGGATGCCGAGGGGTTAATCTCTGTAAACCTCAGTAAGTATAAATGAGAATGGAAAAAATGAGTATGAATGGCAGAGAGACAAGCGACAGGAATGACCTGACCTGAACCTTCACTGTGGAGACGAGATTCTTGGGCTGCTGCCATCTCTCCTGTTTGTTTTTTATGACTGGAGCCTGAGCGGTGTGGTATGTTAGCATATTATTTATTTGTACGTATGCTCACACATACTCGGTTACAAACTTAAGAGCTTAACAAAACAAACTCAGTCAAATTACTTCCTTATAACTAGAGGTCGACCGATTAATCGGTTTTGAGGTCAGGCTCGATATCGCCGGCATCGGCGGAAGTAGCCGGATCATGGTTTACCGAACCGTACTGTACCGTACCGTACCGCTCAGTGGAAACGAGCCATTAAGGGTGTGGACAAGCACAGGTTATGGCCCATGTACACTCAGTCATAATGTCATTATTAATAATCAGTGTGGTTAAAATGCATTGGCTTTTGTATTAGCTTTTTAGTTTTAAGAGACCTTTTCTAATCTGACTTTTCAGACATTCAGCCAGTCGATACAATTAACCCTGATAATGCATTTTTTGTGCCTTCTACAGAAAATGTTTACAACATTCATGCGTACCATTGCATATTCATGCAATATAGGTTACATTATTTTCAGGCCTTTTTGATGAGTTTGGGTACCTGTACTGTCGACTAGTCAATAGTCAACCATATTTTGTCTTCTTTTATTCCGTGAAGTTGATAAAACATTATTTCTAGTGTGCCTGCCATCCAGTAATTGCAATGAGGTTTCGACATCATTACTTTTGATGTGAAACGGTTTCCGCTTTCAAATTCTGTCAGTTTAATCGTGAAATTCAAGCAATGAATGTTGTTTTCACACACTTTAATGTGGCTTGACAGATACACGTTCATGTGATCTATTTACTGCAAGTTATAGGAAGAAATAAACATGAATGAACATCACAAGGTACGTTGAAAGAGACACTACCACTTACTGAAATGTCTCATGTCTCATAATTAGGACTGGGTTTCTCGATTTTAATCAATTCTCATTTTGAAGAATCGATATTGATTCTTAAATCCCAAGATTCTGATATAAAACAAAGTATCAGCTTTCGAATCCTGTCAATTTTATTTGGAAATTCAAACAATAAATACCGTTTTGGCGCTGTTTAATGTGGCTTGACAGATCGTTGTAGCACCTAGTTCAAGAGAAGTGGCAACGCAGTATATTCGCAGTATATTCACATATTCTTTTTTTTTTTTTTTTTTTTACTTAACCTGTTAGTCACGTATTTATTATTTAATGTGTGTTTGAATAAATCTGTCATGGAAACAAGATTTTAGTACAGACACCATTTAAATTATTTAGTTTCAACAACATATGGGAGTTGAAACATCATTAAGATGATAATAACTGCCTAATTGGCAATTAACATTTTTGTAACTATTTATACAAATTTTATTAATTAAATAATTGATCATTAAATAAACTTAATTTTCTGTTTTTTTTTTTTTTTTTGGCTAAATGAAAACTGAAAAAGGTTTTTATTATTATTATTAATTTATGAGAAAACTCTTGTCATCAGCGTAGGTCCACACCATATCTATAAATGTACCAAAGTATAGTTGAAAACAAAACTGTCAATTTGGTGAGGAAGATGTTGTGATCTCCAATACAATCTGTGTGCAAAATCATATAATTAATAATTCCATGATGCAGCAGGTTTCTTGAGGCTGCAGTAATATCATCCCAAATAACAGAACCATTAATATCAAATTGCATAAGTCCCAGGTCTTACTCCATAAACTGTCAATTAAGAAAAGCTTATAAGATTTCATCTTATAATTTTGAAGACCTTCGTTTACTTTTAGTGAAGACTTGAAGCGGATGGAGAGCCAGTTTGGTTTGCATTTCACAAACCTTATTTTTATTCAATTGCTGTCCATCTATTCTGTTAGCCATTTCTGAATTGCACCCCTCTGTTTACAGAGGAAATGATGTGCACTCTGACCCGACTATTTCCTGTACAAGAGCATGTTTGTCCAATTGGTTGAGTGTCACATTCCTGTGCTGGATTTGGCAGTGTGAGTGTGTGCTGTTATTATTTCTCCAGCTCTTTATTATTTTTTTTTGTTTATTTTTATTTATTTTTTTGCATTATGTTGCGAATGCAAATAAATGCTTTGTCAGGTAAATAAAATAGAAGATAACTTTATTAGGAAGTGCAATGTAATTCATATTTTACATGGAACTGTAAAAATTATAGTCTGATCCTCAAGCAATTCAAAGACATACAACTATCTACTAAAAAGCATCTGTTATCTTTTAACAGAGAGACTGAGACTAGACTGAGACCAAATGATGCTATGACACGGTGAGCCTCAATTTTTGGCACACATATACAAGGAAAAAAAGACAAAATATTTAAATTGTCAAAACATGCTAGAATACGCTTCACTACGTAATCGCAAAGCTGAATTTTCAGCAGCCATTACTTAAGTCTTCAGTAGCGGTTTCAATCTACCTATTTGTATGCGCATTATGAAATATCACATTAAAAAACGCTGGATGGAAACGCCCGTATTCGCATAAATTCTAAAAATGTGCAAAGGTTCTGAGGTTCTGTTTTGCTGTGGGTTCTGAGACGCAAATCTTAAATGATGTAGAACAAAAAAGAGCCACAGTGGCTTCCCTGATTGCAGGAACTGACATTTTTATTATTTTGCGACAGTTTCCCAGGAATTGACGATTTTGTTCTTTTGCACTCAAGGGGCGGAAAAGGTGCTTTAATCGCAAATGTTTTATGCGATATTCAAATTTTGCGCATACGTTACATTCGCTACTTTGGATTGAAACACAGCCTGTGTCACATGATCCTTTAAAAATCAATCTAATATACTGATTTGCTGCTCAAGAAACCATAGTATATATATCAGTGCTATATCAGTGTTGAAAACGGTTGTGCTGCCTACTATTTTTATGGAAATGGTGATATATTTCTTTCATGAATCTCAGATGAACAGAAATGTCAAAATTTCAAAATTTGCATGTCTTTACTGGCTAGTCAAATTTCCTAATTCACTCACTATACAGTATGTGCAGAGGCAAAAAGCTTTTGGGTGCTAATTGTAGGGTTTTAAAACTGAAGGGTGGTTTTAGCTTTATTGAAAGCTCCCTGAAATGAGTGTTTTGTGTTAGATTAATAAACTGAAATGCATACATTAAGTTGTAGGCTAACTAAGCTTGCAAATGTAGAGCGTCACCTGGGTTTGAGTCATCTGCATGCTAACAATGGTGGGCTCTTTACGGATCTCCTGGTGGGCTAATTGGATGACACATTAATTGCTTGGGCCGGTACTCAGTGAAGTGGAATGGTAATTATTGGGTGCTGCTTCTAATAAAAAGACTCCCTCATCCATCACAGACCTTTGGTTGGCAAAGAGTTTTTTTATATAGAGATTTTTGCATTACTGGCTTATTAGGCAATGGGAATAAAGCCTGTGACAGCTGCAATGCGCCCCCAAGCTGAGCGTGAACATTTTGAGGAGGGCACAGCGAACTATCAAGGAGCGAGTGTCCTCCCTGCCCTAAAACCTCTCTAGCCAAACCAGATGAGTGTGTAATTGAAGTTCTGTTTCATTGCCTAAGCCATCTCTGTGTTGAGTTGATGTCAACAGAAGTGGACATGCAGTGAACAGAGGGACGTGTGAATACATGTTAGTCCTCCCTGCTCCAAAATCCCACAATCCTGTCCCTTGCCAGCCCTTGTTATGTTGGCACATGGCTTTACAATGACATCATTTGCGGGAAGATAAAGATGGAAATTGAGACCCAGAAGGAGAGTCAACATAAGCCAAGGACAGTCTCTCAGTCCGAGATAGCGAGGGATGAGGTTGGATGAATGTCTCCGCTGGGCTCTAGAAGCCCCAAAAGACAGTGACAACCATTTAAAAATGAGTCACAATTGATTACTGATGTGTGATATATCAGTATATCATAGGATATACACTGATATAAGAGATTTTTATTTTATTTATTGCAATCATTTCCTCTATTTTTACATTTAGATTATCTTTTACTGTCGTCAATCACATGTAAAGTTAATCTTTTAAACACTATTAATTTAATAACACTGTTAAATGTAAGCAAATCTCATTTTTCATACTGTACTTTATAAATCTTGTGATGCCAAAATTCATTTGTAGCATTTAAAATGTTTGATTTTAGTTTAGGGTTTTATTTTTAATTATAGACAATGGTATTTATTGGTTATCAACCAGGACATAATGTTTTGTCATCTTATTGGTATAGGCCAGAATGTTAATATTGGTGCATGACTGTTGGGAAAACTTTTTCTGAGGTTGTACTAGAAGTTATTTAGCTGCACTAGTTGATCTTTGTTTCCTTCTCCACTATTCTGTTCAATGAACACAATGTTAGTCATTTGATTTGCAAACAAATGACTCTTATGAAATATTCAGAGCTGTTACCGAGTTTACACCGGTCTCAAACATGAGTCATTTTCCCGGTATGTTCACTTTAGAAAATAAAGCAACTGCAAGACATATTATACCTAATATTTAAGGCTGATTATTTTTCAATCGGTTAATCTATCGATTTTCTTTGGTTATTATATCTTTTTTTTTGTGTGGAAAATCTAGTAATTATTTGCTGATTAGTCAATTAATCCTTTGGTTAACTTACCAATATATAATAACCATGACTTGCTGCAATAAATCTTTTAACGTTTTAACAGGACATAAATTAACATATTTGTGTAATCAATGTCATCGATTATGTTGTTGCATTGTTCCACCCTATATATTAGAAAACCAGATAACTAGAAAAACAGTTTGCCGTTTATAAAATTTCAATTGTAGTCTGTATCTTGTATTTAATTACTCCTTCATCGCAGCAACAGTGACTGTTAAATGATTGAATAAGGAGATTTGCACTTTCCCCCATTGATTCTCAATTATCCCCCTACCAAACCCACCGCATGCTTTAGAGGGTCTGCTAAAACTCAATGGGATCAGCGGAGGCAAGAGAGACGCGCCGTCCCGCTGTAACTTCACATGTGGTTTCGCTGTTGGACAGTGTTACTTTAGAAAAACAAGTGATTTATACACTTTTAATGTCACATTTGTAATATTTGCGTTATTTTATTTTTGTAATATGGATTATTTTCTCATCCCTTGCCTCCTCGGAGGAAACTCCCATGACTGAAGCACTTCCGAACAGCCAACTTTATCGAGAGATTATACTAGCAGATAAAAAAAGTTGCATTGTAGAAGCTGATGGCTCCCTTGTCATTTATTTTAGTTTGCACCCCTGTTCTGGTTATGTTTTTGAGTGATGGAAGGAAAGGTAGATGGATAGGTGGAGGTAGAGAGAGGTGAAGGATACGTTTTTGCTGTCTCAGCCGTAAGTGCTGTTTTGACTCGGCATGACATACGCTGTGCATTGACACGCTGCCAGGCTCTGCCCTTCAGGAGCCCAGAACACGATCTGCTCTAGCGGGACGCTTCCTGTCTTTCCTCTGGACCCTAACCTAGTTTTCCAGAACCGCCTGCTCTGTCACGATAACGCCATAGGGGTTACATAATGACCCACCACCCACTAAGCTCGTCCCCCGTCAGGCAGCATGGGAGGGCCAGAGTGACACAAACGCACTGTTGCATTGTGGGATGCGGTAGTCCCCTGCCAGATTTTGTGACTTAGCCTTTTCTCTGCCACTGCGCCAAGTGCATGGTCAATGCGCTGACCTTCAAGCATCTGCTTGGCGACATCGTTAACCTTTGCCCTTCGCCATAAAAGCCCCATCACTTTCCTGACTGCTCATATTCTGCCTGAGGAGGGGACATTTACTAAAAATGGATCTTCCCAAACATTACTCTCATGTGATCTCAAAACTGTAGTGGTCTGTAGGGGCCAGAATAGTTAACAGTGTGAACAATAAAACAAACAATACTTAGCCTACAAAAACAAATAATACTTTTAGTTGAATAGTTATTGGATGGGGGCTGTTTAGGTTAAAAAATGACAAAAAGCACCATAAAAATAGTTTGACTCGAGCTGTATTTGTGTTTTTAAGTTATGTTATACTGAAGTGTGCTATTTGTATTTAGATATTTTTCTATAATATACTTTTACCCCCCCAAAAAAACGATCGTAATTTTAATGGTAAAAACCTGTTTTAATTAGTTAATGGTGTATCCTTACTATACAAGGTGAAAAGCTGTAATAGATCCAATTAAACGTTTCATGTAATTTTACATTAAAATGCTGTTAAATGTACAGTTTTTGAAGATGAAAAAGAACAAATAATTTATAGTAAGAAAAAAAATATATAAATTGACATTCCCAGAATTTCCTGTGTGATGCATTAGATTTTACCGTAAATTTAAGTTAGTCTGTCCATATTTTTTTACAGTAAAGTTCTGGCAAACACAGTTGTACCCTCCCCCCCCCCCTTCTTTTACAGTGCAGATTTTTTTTAGAAATATATATGTATTCATTAAAAAAATATATTATAAAAAATTCTAAAAATATTTAGCCTATATGAAAAAAAAATATTTTTTGCTTGTAATTGTTATTGCTATTAAAAGATATTTTAAAAATGCTTTTATTTTGTCATTTACATTTGATATATATATACATATATATAACACATGCCTAATAAAACCTTGAGCTCAAAGCAAAAGCTGAATAGTTGGATATAATACAATACAAAACAATACAATTCATTTAATTAATTAAATTACATATAAGAAAATGTGTGCAAAAAAGGTTCCAAACAAAACAAATGTGCAAGTATAAATTACTGAGTACAATGGAGAACACAATATACAGTAAATAATGCAATATTTATACACAAAATTATACAATCTGCAAAACTAGGAGAAATCTGTGTACTAGTTAAAATATTGAAAATAGACTATGATGATACTTATGTGCATGTAAACATGGGCCTTAAAGTGCACCTGAGGTGTAATATGGTTACTCTACAGATGTTTATTGAGCAGCCTGACAGCTGTTAGAAAGAAACCGTTCTTTAATCAGGAGGTTTTAGATGTTAGTGATCCCAGGTGTCTGCCTGAGGAGAGCAGCTGAAACCAGTTATGTGCTGGGTGAGATGGTTCCTCGGTGATCTGCTGAGTGTGTGTGATAGTGAGTTGGATGAGAGAGATGTTTTAAGGCCCCGCAAAAAAGAAGTTCGAAATACATGACCAGCAGCGAACATTCCAACAACAAAATAAGCACACAACAATAATGACTGCACTGAGAAAACAGCAGATAAGAAAGCATCTGATCGACGTTGACACCAGCTCTGCAATGCACACTCAGTCAATTCATGTCACGTGTCTGTATATACAATCTATTGCTTTAAAGCAAGCAGCTTTAAAGTATTAAACAATGTCGGTGTCTTTTCATTAGAATTACAACTTCATTTTCTACTATAAAGCAGTGTTTTCATGTTTTTACTCACGTCTAGGGGTGGAAAGGATCGCAGTTGATCCGTGATCCGTACTGATCAGGCCCCACGGTTCGGCACGCATGTGATTCGCGGATTACCTGCTAAATTTACCCATCATAGAGGGAAAGTCTATAATTTTTACGTGTTTTGTCTTGCCAATTTACACATTCAAACAATTTAACCGCGGAAGAAGAGGCGAAAATCGGGACTCGCGCGTTATCTGAGAGAGAGAGAGAGAGAGTGAGAGCGAAAGAGAAAGAGAGAGGCGTGTTTCAGAGAGTGCTCGAATACAGAATTGATTCCTCTTCCGCGTTTCCTTGCCCTTGAACGGATACATAAAGACAAAATTATGTCAAAATACCCGTCTAAATGGCCGTCTCGACAAGTATTCTCTCGTTTATGTCATAAATGAACAGTTGAGAATGAAACTAATGTTTGTCAGTTTTTTCGTTTTTTTAATTTCTACAGTGAACAAATAGCTGAACAAATGTTATTTTACATTTAGGCTTAAAGGACAATTCGGGCCAAAAATGAACCTAGGGCTAAATAACACATGGGTACCGAGTCGACCGTTCTCTGGGATGCGTTTTCATGATAATCGAATGTACCCAGTTTTATCTTTAGTTTTACGACAGATGAGCTTATAACGCTAGTATATAGGGCATAGAATAAGACAGTACACTTCGCGTATATAGGCAGGAGCCATCTTTGGAAAACAGTCTCGACCAGTCGAACCACGAAGCTGTTTCAAACTCCCAAAATGAACTCCAAACGAAATTTTGTTTTTGGCTTATTTTGTTCAAACTGATGTCTTCCCAGTTCTTTGATTTCGCTTGAAGAATATTGGGGCCTTAACACTTAAATGCATGAATGTTTCGCCAATCAATATTATATATTTGGGTCTTTAGCGACCCGGATCTATATCTAACAAGGATTGGATCTCTACCTGTCGCAATATTATAAAACTCTCCTGATATTACATTAACAATTACAGAAGAATAAAATAAAGCATATTTTGTTACCTTTAGGAGCTTGGAAGGGTTCAGTTTGAGTAGAAGTTTTATATCATCATCACTGTCCTCATCAGAGCTCATTTCCCAGTACATTCAGCATCTGGATCATATTCACGTTCTTTGCATATTGCGTTCATTATTTGCTCTGCAATAAATCACTGAACCATTTCAAGTTTTGCTGATGATACTTCCTATTCTTTTGTTTTCTGCCTGCGGTAACTATGAGTGAAACGTCACTTCATCATTGTGTATCAGACATTGCCACCTTGTGGAATAAATGTAATTTGCACTTATTCAGTCATCAAAGACTCAATTATTGTTGTGCAGAAAAAAAAAAAAAAACTTTAGCGACCCTATACAATTTTTACAAAAAATGAATGAGAAAACAGGCATTCTTTTATAATTGTATTTTTCTTTTCTTGTTATATGGTTTATAATGAATTGATTGAGGAATACTAAGAAGGTTGATGTCTAACTTAAAAAGAATGAATGAGAATGAGGGTAATGAATGGCGTCCTAATAATCATAAGTTGAGATTCTTATCAGAATAGCACTTGTTAGTTGCAACCGTAGTCGTTTGTAGTTACATTTTATCATCTGAACTTTGGCTCTCAACCAAGTGATGTCTATATATACTTGGACAGACACGCGCTGCATCTGTCTCCATGAATGCTTCTCACTGATAGCTACAGGGTAAGTGCGTAATATTCTCTTAACGGCATCTCTTCTCTGACAAGTGCACATATCTCAGCTGCGCTTTTTGAAGTCCTATCTTCATTGTCACAGCGGAGCTTAGAAACCGGTTTTATTTGAGACTGTTTATCTCTGTGATAACTTCACAGTGCTTTGGTTTCTAAATATACCACTGCGTTCTTTAATTTGGTTCAGTCTTTAAACATGTCTTTTAGCGTACCTTCTCTTGTTTTAGATCTAATTGCCTCGTTCCCGTTGCAGCGTGCTGTCATCCTAGTTCTTGTACAAGTGTTCTATTTTTGGATGAGGGTCGTATAGTAGTGGAGGTGGCTGAGAAGAGATACGTCGAGCAGGTGAGGAGTGGTTCGCTTTTAAGAGGCTTGTGGATGCCAGTCATTTGTTCACGAGTTGCAGTTTCACAGGGTGAGTGAGTTTTCAGTCTCTGCCTACTTCCCCTGTGGTTTGATCAATCAAGGAAAAATGAAGGGGAAAAACTCTGTTCCGTTCAAATTGGAGCTGTCATGTAGCTGATGTGTTAATGGAGGACTATATATGCCTGGATTTCTGTGAATCTAGGCTTTTTGAGGACACTACTCTTTCACATCATTTGTGTAGATCTTCAGCTAATGCCACTGCATACTTGGACATTTCGAGCAATTTTAGCTTTTTTTTCTCTCTATAAGATGATTATTACTATCATTTCCGCACAACGTCAAAAGCGTGTCATGAAATAATCACCCTTCCATCATGATATCATTTGCATGACTATTTGCATGATGCTTGTGTTGAAATGTTGGGTAGAGCCCTGAAGTCATGTGAAAAGCACTTGACGGCATAGTTCAGTCAAAAACAAAAATTCCGTCATGTTACTCACCTCAATGTTATCTAAACCCATGACTTTCTTTCTTTCTTGGAACACAAAATGAGATGTTTAGCAGAATGACAGCCTTAGTCACCGTTCGCTTTCATAATACTGATAAAAGATGAAATGAAACCGAAGGTCACTGAGGCTGTCAGTTTAAACCCTTATTACACAAAAGAAAAAAAGTCTCTCTTTTGAAAAATAAGGGATAGGTTATTGGCAACTTAAATTTTTTCAGAAAATGAACTCAACAGAACCACTCATGCTATTGGTTAATGACTGATTTGGATACTCGAACAAACAGAAGTGTTTACACTTTGAGGAAATTAACCCACAAATAGGCCTGTCGCGATAATCAATAAATCAATTAATCGCACGATAAAAAAAAATGAGCTCCATAATTTTTCCGGCCGCGATAATTTCCATTTGCATGCTTGTTTGTTTTCCTCGTCTCTCTCTCTCTCTACCAAAGAGACTGGATGACAACTCTCTGCCACACGTTGATTTTCGATAGTTTTTTTAAAATTATTATTCTTTTTTTTTTTTACTGAGCCTATTTAAAATCGTATTTGATTGCAGAGCGCCGTAGCGCATTCGCGCAACACTACCTCTCGCTCGTCCCTCTCTCTCTCGCGCGCTCTCTCTCCCTCATATGAGGCGCCGTCTAGGCCTTAAATCAAACTTCATTCACACACACATATATGAAACACTTGCATACACATATATTAAGTAGTCCAACATACATGTATACTGCTGAATGCTCAAACAAATACATATGAAATGCACAACGACACACCTAAAGTCGCTCACGCACATACACGCAAACTCTACACACACGAGATGCGCACACACAAACTCGCGCACATACTCATATGAGACGCGAGCGCACACACACACACACACACACAAACTAGCGCACATACTCATAAGACGCATGCTCACACACTACATGATGCATATGATTCTCAATGTGAACAGAAGTCACACATTGGTAAGTGCATTTTTTGTTAACAGAGACCGAGAGTCCATTGCTTTTATTGTTTTTGGTTGTTTTGTTCATTTAAATAGTCTTTAGAAATAAAAGTTTGTACTTTTATGTACTTATATCTTTGAAAAAGTGTACCTGCATTATTATGCCATTATCATTATTGTAGATGAAAATAGTCTCAGAACGACAATACTATCGTTTATTATCAATATTATCGTTTATCGCAATAATTTCTTGGACAATTTATCGTCCAGCAAAATTTGTTATCGTGACAGGCCTACCCACGAATGGCTTACTTTAACCCTCTATGGGACATCGTCATTTATAAATGATGCAAATAAATTTGCATTTAAAATACAATAATAATATTCAACCAAAAAAAATGTTTTTAGGTATTTTCATATGACATCCCCTTCAGCCAATAAAATTAAAATCTATGTGCCATGTGCTTGATATTTTTGGCAACAAGGAAGTGAAAGAGACATAAGCATAAGGCTCCATTGTGAGTTCATTTTAGACTAGAATTTAAATAAATTCAATAAAAAAAACATCATTGTATATCCAAATAATTTTTTTGTCATTTTAAAGCACATTTTGTAAAATCAATAACTCAAAAAGATCACAAAATCTGTGTTATGCATAAATGACAAAGTCCTTTTAGGGGATACATATTTTCTGTGGCTGGCAGGCAGTATAATAGCCTTTTTGCCTGTGTTTTAGGTTGACGTTAGAAAGTTTTATAGAAGACAGAGAAAAAGCTGTACCTTTTCCAGAAAGTGTTGATGATAGTGATTGCAGTGCATCAGAAATTAAGGTCGTAGTAAGGAAGGATAAAGTTGAAGATCAAGTAGGATAGAAGCAGTGAGGGTAGAGATGAAGAATATAAGTCATAGATTGTTGTGGAAGTTAGCCATTTGAGTACATTATGCCTGTTTGGAAGATGTGCTCCATAACACAACCAGAGGTCAGGAAAGATGCCACTGCCTATTGGCCCTCACTGACAAGCAGGGATTCTCTAAAAATAATGGCTAAACAGGTTAAAGTCCCCCTGTGGTCAATTAATTTATCCCTTAAAACTCACCTTTGATCATCAAAATGACATTTAGGCCTAAAAGTTTTTTTACATGAAAATGTTTTCTTCATGCCTTAAAATAGTTTGAATGTAACTCTACCACCTTGCTTCATTTAGTATTCGTGGTTCTATGAATATGCAAATTAGCCCCGCCTCCACTCACTCACGCCAGCTCAGAGACCCACTCGTTGACGATCACACGTTGATCTGATTGGTTACAAGGCAGTTTATGATGTTAGGAACTGTGTTTTTTGAGACTTTCTTTAGTTCACTGCAGTTTTAAAGAGAAAATACTAAGCAATGGTGCTGACTTTGTACATGGTTTGTCTTAAAGCACATTAAAAACATCACATAGACATATAAACTACATTAAAAGCTTGAATTAAAATCAACTTTAAAATCAAGTTACATGTGGAAAGTGTTGGCTACACTGAAAAAGAAGAGTCTTCTTGTTAAAGATTGTTTTAATATTTTTTGAAACCCTTAGATGTGGCTTCACGACTTTCCAGTCAATGAAATCGCTTCTGAATTTAAGTTTTAGACAATTTGCCAAAAATAATTTACGCTAATAGGACAAAATCAGTTTTAAATGGCATCAAAGTGTCAGATGTAGAAAACTAATTTTGGAAAATGATTTTAAACTTAAATATTTGTAAATATAAAGTAATTTATTTTTATTTTTATTTCCTGGCTGTGATTTCATTAGTCCCATAGAGGTTTAATTGACTCTGCACATCAAACTGGGGGAAAGTATTATAAAGGGACATGTTCAACCAAGTTTTGTCCGCATTTACTGTATACTCCCTCATGTTGTTCTTTAAAGCTATTTGCTAACCTCTTTTGATTTTTAGAAAGCGCAGAGGAGATGAATAAAAAAACAAAACACATCGGAAATGCACTTGAAGGCTTGATAAACATTATTCACGGTCAAGTAATCATGCACTGATGTGAACACATGATTCAAAGATGCAGACCCTGAGGTCTGACTGTGAAAAGGGAATAATGGCCCGTGGCTGGCCTGCAAACTCTGTGTGTGTGTGTGTGTGTGTGTGTGTGTTTGTGTGTGTGTGTTTAGGTGCATCAAAGGGAATAATTCAGCAGTGAGCTGAGAGAGAACTCTATAGTACAAAGGGAAGGTGAAGGACACACTCTGTGTGAGTAAACAGCAGTTCTTATCGGACGTCTCATTAATGTCTGCTCCATATGCACATCTGTAGAGAGCTGTGTTTGCATAAAAGAGCCTTACACTATTGACAGTTTACTGTATCTACAAGAACAGTCCTGTGGTTATCTACGGTTTCTCTTTTTGAGATGTTGACATCTTCCATCTGTGAAGGTTTGTTTTTCAGCATACAAATCAACTTTTACTTTTAAATTACTTTGTTCATCAAGTGAAACAGTATTGGAAAGCAGTTACTTGTTAGTGCCTCTACACTACCATTTAAAGTTTGGATAATTATTATTATTATTTTTTAAAGAAAAATTAATGTGTCAGCACTGACACATTAAATAGTGTGTATTTAACAATACAAAATACAAGTAAATACAAGGACATGTCTTTTATGTTAGGAAGCATGCCAGATGATAATACATAGATATATATTTAAAGTATCAGCTTGGTACCAAAGAGCCAGATTTATGAGCAGAAAATATAATTTTATGAGCAAGAAAGACACCAGAGAGTCCCAAAACCCCCTGGGAACATACATCACTTACATTTACATTGCATGCATTTTTTTCTAGCCAATAACCCGCCTCAAAGTGATCACATTAATACATTATAGAGTGATTTCATTAATTCTTCCCATCCGGTTATTAGGGAAACATGAATATTCTATCGTCCTCTGGTTCAGTCTCTAATATGCATACTGATGATATTTGAGGGTTATTGTGGAAGCTCTCGCTGGATTACCCGATGAGAGAGGGAGATGTAGAACCCAGGCTAACCTATTAAAGAAAATACCCACGTGTCTGATCCTGGGATTATGCCCGACACGCTCCAACCAGGGTGTGCTGTACATGGAGTAATGAGGAAGAGAGGAAGACTGCGAGAGACCCTCCATATGGACGTCTCAGAGGGACTGTGATGGAATGAAATGAGCAGATGTGTACTGCTGTCCGTACCATGCCATGAGAGACCTGCATATAAAGATGAAGAGAGAGCCAAACGCACCAGTTGAAGGGGGTTTATGGTACCACTGATCATATCACACAGCGGTTTAATTGGGCAGAGGCCAAACAGAGCAGCTGCGGTACACCACATGCGAGTCACCAGAAAGCTCACGCCTCACTGCTTTATCGTGGATGTTGGCGATATGAATCGGTTTCCTCAACGCCTCTAGTATTCTAGTTAAGCTTTATTTACTCTTGAGCTTAATAGGTTTTTAGAAGGGTGGGCGGTAGTAACTGTGTTTATGAACGGGTATCAATTCGTTATTCAAAAAGGTAAACCGAAACTAGGACTGCAGATATACAAAGCTGTATTTTCTTACCATTTTCAGTACCAATCACGTTCTTCATTCCAGACGGTTCATGTCGTGAAAATATTCGCACGGTGGAATGCACAGGTAAGATGACGCAAAATAAGAACAGCCTTTTGTCTGTGAGTCATGACATCTTTGCTCACTTTCATCACTTTCACTTTTATTCCCGTTCACCTTACTCATTTGCTAAAACTGAACAGCTAATTCAATTCAATTCAAATTTATTTGTATAGCGCTTTTCACAATACATATTGTTTCAAAGCAGCTTTACAGAAAGTGCATTTCAGAAATGTACGTAAAAAATACAGTTAGTTAATCATCATGTATTAATTTAGGGCATAACATATCGCCGGCGTTGAGTCGTCTCTTCACAGGCGTCGAGTCGTCTCATCGCAGGTGTTGGGGACTCTGAAGTCTCCGTGAGAGGCTGGATACAGACTGTAGCTGAAGAACGCTATTTACCTCGGGACTAGCGTCCCGAGATAACAGCAGAAAAGCAGATGGGAAATAATTAGCGTAGCTGCTGTTCATAATATTAATGCATTCGATCTGATTCAACAGTAGTATAAGAGGCAAGCATTATGTGAATGCTTGGCTGAAGAGATGCGTCTTTAATCTAGTTTTGAACTGGGAGAGCGAGTCTGAGCAACGAACAGTATCAGGAAGGCTATTCCAGAGTTTAGGAGCGAAATGCGAGAACGCCCTCCCTCCTTTAGTGGATTGATTAGTGAATAGTTTCTAATCAGGGGGGTGTTTCCCAAAAGCATTGATTGGCCAACTATGGTCGCAAGTTCCGTCGTTATCAGCATATAGTTCAACGAGTCTGTGTTTCTCTAAACCATCATTCTAATGACAGTATCGCAAAGTTGATTGGTTGGAATGACAGATCTCGACCTGTGATTAGAAGAATAGTTTCTTGTTTGCATGGCATGTGGAGTCAATTAATCCTTATCTTGAGCCAAATAAGCAAGCTGACATACAGTACAATCTATCTTTTGTTTAGAATACATATAAATGTAATTTAAGTCTTTAAGTTTGTCAAGAGATTTAAAGCATCATTTTTGAAGAGTGCGCATGTGCAAATGTGCTCTACTACGTAAGAAAGAGCCTATGATTGAATCTGGAAATAAAGCAAAATAACAGAAAAATTTGAAATAGTCCTCAGATGCCATATCCGTATTTTATAGCGTAACATCTAGCATTAATTAGATCTCAAACAGATTCATTAAAAGGAGTTATTACTCCACTACCTGCGTGACATCATTAACCAACGTGGTTGAATGACCAATTTGCGACTATGGTTTCGGAAACAGTCCTGATAGCAACTTAATTTCTTCAACGATGCATCGCACTATGGTAGTTAAGCAGCGAGTTATGTCATTGTACGGGAAACACACCCCAGAGTGATCTCTCTAACTGACGGCCCGACACCGATTCGACAGCCGATTGTCACATCGCAGGTGTGTCACAGCCCTAATATTCTGATTTTGGTGCTCAAGAAACATTTATTGTTATTGTCAATGTTGAAAACGGTTGTGCTGCTTAATATTTTTGTGGAAACCATTATCATTTTTCAAAAGAAAGTTTTATTATCTTTTGTAACATTCCACCAGCGGACTTTACAATCATTTTTAATCAAGTGTTGTGATTTCTCTTTCATTTTAAAACATTGGTTCGGTTTGCCCATGTCTTGCTTCCCCAATAGTCACAGTATAGCGTAATATAGATGTAAGTGTGTGTGTGTGTGTAGCGCTGCTGTTAGATATAGATTGAGATTTATGGCTGTAGGCCTATTACAGCACCGCCATGATCACGCCAGGCTCTGTAAAACATCCTCTCCTCTCTCATTCCTGACAGGCCCCTTTCTCCCAGCAAGAAGACTCTTTTCACAAGCCCTTTTTCATTACCTTAGTCAGAGAGAGATATGCCTTCAATCTTCGTGAATGAATTCTTCTCCGGCTCTCACAGCGGGCTCACGTTCGTGTCCATTCCCAGAGCATGTGCTCGTAATCTTGCGTTCGATTTGAAACCCCATGTTTGATCACGGCTGTCTGTTTAGCTGCCATCTCCCCGCTCGTATCTCACACACACAGAGAAACCCGACGGGATCTAGGCATGTGTCGCTTTGGATGTTTGTTCATGCTTCGGCTTTGGACCGCAGGTATCCTATTTTCTATGTACTCATGTACGTATAATAGACCACTGGCTTTTTACTGTGTGTGTGTGGGAAGATACGTGTCTGTTCTGATTTAGAGCTGTAGAGATACATGTTTGTTTTAGCGTGTGTGTGTGTGGGAACATCCGTGAGAGCTGTATGTAAGCATGCAGTGGATACATCGCCGCTGGGGCACAGAGTGAGTCATTAGTTGTCCCAGTGGAAGCAGCTGGATCTCACTCACACACACACACACACACACACACACACACACACACACACAGAGAGAACCTGAAGTATATTTTCAGGCCAGTCTAGTTAGGGCTGCCATGCGGTTGGATTCATTAGCATCTCATTTGTGTCTTTAGATGTCTCATTTTGGAACTTGTACCTGTAATCCTGAGATCATTGCAGCCTAGGGCTAAAGGTTGTGAGGGAAACCTGGGATTGGTGGTTTCTAAAGCTTCAGAGAAAAACACTCCTCCAATGAGCACTGTGACAGCCCATTTCTGGTGCTTATTACGTCACATATTAGGGGTGGGAATTTCAGGCACCTCATGATTTGATTTGAGTTTGTTTCATGAAATTGATTAGTGGCCGACCATTATAGGATTTTTAATGGCCAACACTAATATCGATGTGTAGAGAACATGGTGACTGATTCATGAAACTTTTTGATAAACCGCTATCTATTGATAAAGCTTTTAGTAGATGTTGGAACTGATCGAACATAAACTCAGCAAAAAAAGAAACGTCCCTTTTTCAGGACTGTGTATTTCAACAATAATGTTGTAAAAATCCAAATAACTTTACAGATCTTCATTGTAAAGGGTTTAAACAATGTTTACCATGCATGTTCAATTAACCATAATCAATTAATTAACATGCACCTGTGGAATGGTGGTTAAGACCTTAACAGCTTACAGAGAGTAGGCATTTAAGGTCACAGTTCTAAAAACGCAGGACACTAAAGAGACTTGTCTACCGACTGTGAAAAACACCCAAAGAAAGATGCCCAGGGTCCCTGCTCATCTGCGTGAACGTGCATTAGGCATGCTGCAGGGAGGCATGAGGACTGCTGATGTGGCCAGGGCAATACATTGCCATGTCCGCACTGTGAGCCGCCTAAGACAGCGCTACAGGGAGACAGGAAGGACAGCTGATCATCCTCGCAGTGGAAGACCACGTGTAACAACACCTGCACAGGATCGGTACATCCGAATATCACACCTGCGTGACAGGTACAGGATGGCCACAACAACTGCCCGAGTCACACCAGGAACACACAATCCCTCCATCAGTGCTCAGACTGTTCGCAATAGGCTTAGAGAGGCTGGACTGAGGGCTTGTAGGCCTGTTGTAAGGCAGGTCCTTACCAGACATCACCAGCAACAACGCCGCCTATGGGCACAAACCCACCTTTGCTGGACCAGACAGGAGTGGCAAAAAGTGCTCTTCACTGATGAGTCACGGCTTTGTCTCACCAGGGGTGATGGACGGATTCGTGTTTATCCTCAAAGGAATGAGCGTTACACCGAGGCCTGTACCCTGGAGCGGGATTGATTTGGAGGTGGGGGGGGGGGTCCGTCATGGTCTGGGGCGGTATATCACATCACCATCGGACTGAGCTTGTTGTCATTGCAGGCAATCTCAATGCCTTGCGGTACAGGGAAGACATCCTCCTCCGTCATGTGGTACCCTTTATGCATGCTCATCGTTCTGTGTGTGAGTTTCTGCATGACCGCAATGTCAGTGTTCTGCCATGGCCAGCGAAGAGCCCGGATCTCAATCCCATTGAGCACGTCTGGGACCTGTTGGATCGCAGGGTGAGGGCTAGGGCCATTCCCCCCAGAAATGTCCAGGAACTTACAAGTGCCTTGGTGGAAGAGTGGGGTAACATCTCACAGCAAGAACTGACAAATCTGGTCCAGTCCATGAGGAGGAGATGCACTGCAGTACTTCAAGCAGCTGGTGGCCACACCAGATACTGACTGGTACTTTTGAGCCTCCCTTCATTCAGGGACACATTATTCTATTTCTGTTAGTCACATGTCTGTGAAACATTTTTAGTTTATGTCTTATGGTGTTGACTCTTTTAGTGTTCATACAAATATGTACACACATTAAGTTTACTGAAAGTAAAAACAGTTGAAAGTCAGAGGACGTTTCTTTTTTTGCTGAGTTTAGAATGCCCTATGGATATTGTCTTTAACTTAAACCGAAACTAAAACTGAAAAAAAAAAAAAAAATCATAACTTGAAATAAAATAAACATTAACTGAAATAGAATAAATTTAAGTGTTTTTTTGTAGTTAATTTTATTACAGCTAGTTACCAAGGCAGCATTTCTCTTTGTCATTTAGTCTGTTGAAGCATTAAAATAACTAAAACTAAATTATTTAAAACCAAAATTTAAATCATATTTAAGACCTATTTAAAAAAAGTCAAAAACACTCAACAAAATTACTAAAACTTTAACTGTGAATATTATTAACAAAACTTAAATGTAAATAAACTTTTACAATTACAAAACTGTAATATTATGTAAATGATGCTAAAATAACACAAATGACTACTTCTGTAGTTATTGTCCAATGCTGATAATCTCAAAAGGGCCAAATGTAGTCAGATCAGTAGCCATGATCTCAGAATAATTCTCAATGATTCATAATAGTCCATTTTTTGTGTAAACATTTTGCTTTAGTGTGACATATACAGTGATAGTATAAGTGAACACACCCATGCTAAAGTTGACTAAAAAGAGGAATAAAAAAAATCATCTTTTGGAAATTGATCTTAATGCCTTAATTTAAAAAAATTAGGAAAAATCCAACCTTTAAGGACACCAATTTTCTTTGTGAATGAATAATGTATCGCAAATCAATAAATGTTCTTCCTTAAAATACAGGTTGCCTAAGTCAGGACACCCCTATGTTAAATTCCCATAGAGGCAGGCAGATTTTTATTTTTAAAGGCCAGTTATTTCATGAATCCAGGATACTATGCATCCTGATAAAGTTCCCTTGGCCTTTGGAATTAAAAAAGTCCCACATCATCACATTCCCTTCACCATACCTAGAGATTGGCATGGTGTTATTTTAGTTAGGCTAATAGCTGGTATGATTTGCATTGAGAGATGATCTTATGGAAAGTGCCCCATGCCAATCTCTAGATATGGTGAAGGGAATGTGATGATGTGGGACTTTTTTTAATTCCAAAGGCCAAGGGAACTTTATCAGAATTGGTGTCCTTATTAAAGGTTGGATTTTTCCTCATTTTTTAAATTAAGGAATTAAGATCAATTTCCAAAAGATGATTTTTTTATTCCTCTTTTTAGTCAACTTTAGCATGGGTGTGTTCACTTACGCTAGGCACTGTATGTTGTTTAATGTTTGCCATGCTGTTTAAGTTTAAATGAATAATTGCACTCCACTGTACACATATTTTGAATATGCAATCTGTTCCTCATAAAGCTGTTGTATAGCTTCAGAATACTTTAAATATAGTGCATATGAACCACATGTATGATACTTTTATGGTGTTTTTTTGTCAATTTGGAGCTTGACAGCACCCATTGACTTCAATTTTATGTAAGATTGCAGAGTCATTTGAAAAAGCCATACAATTCATCTGTGAATCAATTCAGCTCCAATTCAGATCTTACTATACACAGTACCTTATCATAATTGCTTGTACGCAGAACACCATGAACAGGTAGAGCCAAGCCGAGCGTTTTTGAGGGGTAAAGTGGGCTAATTTTGCGGGCAGGCTTGGATGTCTCGTAAAAGAATTCATTGTGAGGCTTGACTGAGATCTCTTCTGGTTTGACTCAGCGGACATGTGTGCCGGGCATGTTTGTTTTGACAGGTGCTGAAGCCCTTCTGTAGCGCTGCATATGTGCTCAGTGTAACTGTAGCTGAGAGCCACGCGGGTTAGGGAACGCTGGTTAGCCTCGGTTTGCCTCTGGCGCTGTGGAAGTCACGAAGAGCGCTTGTCAGAGGCTTGCCCTGTAGCGGAGGCAAGGTCAAACCCTTGCACAAGGGAGATGAGCAGGTAATGAGACACCAGAAACCTGTGACATCCTACCCTTTCTGTAAATGGCTCTCATTGCTGAAGGGCCTTTTGTATTATTGTCCGTAACTATTTTATGATGACACTATGAGTGAGTTAATGTACGTTTTTCACATGCATGTTTAACATGACTGTTTATTATGCATAAGCGTTGCTGCAGGGCATTGCTGGCATGCTTGGTTCCCCGTACGTTCTTTTGATCACAGCAGGAATATTTGAGTACTTGTATCATGAAGATTTGCAGCTCTTCAGTTTGGTATGATCTGATTTACTGCAGGCCTAAGGTGAACGGAAGACCTCCCTGACTGTTACTGCTGAAGGATGTGTTCATTCTCTGAATTAATCCATCAACCCAAGTCTTGCATGTTATTGTTACACACTAGAAAGAAACTCATATCGAGTATTTAAAGGATGTATAAGATTTGATTTGTTTTTATGTGGAAGGACGGGAAAACGGCAAACAAGTGACCTACATCTAATTCATCAATTTATGCCTAAAGGGGTAATTCATTACTGGCAAAATGGGCTTTTAATAAAACTTGGTTGTCTATGCAGTAGAAATTCTGTAAAAAATGTTTAAATTGGTGCTACGTGGTTGGAGAAAAGGGATGTGGCATTATCTTATGCTAACAACTTCAAAATACACTTTTGATTTTAGTTTTTTTTGTTTTTGATTAAAATTGATTTTGATATTTATGTAGGGACCAATATGTAGAATAAAAAATAAAAATTGTAACTGAGAAGACTACTGCAGACCCTCTTAACTGTGTCAAGGCTGTTTTGGACAGACTCAAGTGTGTGGAGTATGTCAGAAACTGCATCTGTATAATGTGTCCGGTGTACACAGCGTCAGATATTTTAATGAGCTATATTTTGCTTTTGCCGCTAAGCGATGCTCAAATCCAGTGTAGGCCAATGTCAGCTGTTAAGCGACTGAATGACAGTGGAAGGGGCATTGTGCGATGATGTATATCAATTTGTTGAAGTCTTGCACTGGAGGTAGTCATATGCAAATTTATTTGACTGTGTGGCATCACAGATTCCACAATATCAAAAATTAGCCATTTTTGGATCTAGATTAAAAAAATGTTTTGTTAATGAGGGCGACATTTTATAGCTATGAAACTTGCAGGATGTACAAATACCTCTTTTATGTCAAAAGATCAAGGCAAATTAGATTTTTCACGTCATGACCCCAAAAATTTCTTCCACGGTGTCATTTTAACACCATCCCCTTTGAAATCAATGGATTCTCAGCGTTCTTTGATGAAGTGTGAACTAGTGTGTAGACGCCCTTAGCTTTGAACGTAATTTTTTTTTTCAAATGGCAGCATGTTGTTTCTTAAACCTTAAGGAATGTCTGCGTTCTACCTCGTCTTTGTCTAAGGCAACAGTTGTACTCAGACTGATGGATTCCATTCAGACTCACATTGAAAACACCCTGGGGCGATGCATCGGGATGATTTGATTAGCGACTTTAAACTACTGAGGAAATAAACACCACAGGGAGGGAAGGAGTTGAATTTGCAATACATGCCAAATGCTCTACTAAAAGCATGTTTAATGTAGCTTGAGCGCAGTTGGTTTTCTACACTGAACAAAATTATAAACGCAACACTTTTGTTTTTGCCCCCATTTTTCATGAGCTGAACTCAAAGATCTGAGGCTTTTTCTTAGTACACAAAAGGCCAATTTCTCTCAAATATTGTTCACAAATCTGTTTAAATCTGTGTTAGTGAGCACTTCTCCTTTGCCGAGATAATCCATCCACCTCACAGGTGTGGCATATCAAGATACTGATTAGACAGCATGATTATTGCACAGGTGTGCCTTAGGCTGGCCACAATAAAAGGCCACTCTAAAATGTGCAGTATTATCACAAAGCACAGCGGTTGTATGGCGTCATGTGGGTGAGCGGTTTGCTGATGTCAACGTTGTGGATCGAGTGGCCCATGGTGGCGGTGGGGTTATGGTATGGACAGGCGTATGTTATGGACAACAAACACAGGTGCATTTTATTGATGGCATTTTGAATGCAAAGAAATACCCTGACGAGATCCTGAGGCCCATTGTTGTGCCATTCATCCACGACCATCACCTCATGTTGCAGCATGATAATGCACGGCCCCATTTTGCAAGGATCTGTACACAATTCCTGGAAGCTGAAAACATCCCAGTTCTTGCATGGCCAGCATACTTACCGGACATGTCACCCATTGAGCATGTTTGGGATGCTCTGGATTGGCGTATACGACAGTGTGTTTCAGTTCCTGCCAATATCTAGCAACTTCGTACAGCCATTGAAGAGGAGTGGACCAACATTCCACAGGCCACAATCAACAACCTGATCAACTCTATGCGAAGGAGATATTTTGCACTGCGTGAGGCAAATGTTAATACTGGATGGTTTTCTGATTCAGTATTAACTAAAGTCTTAGATCTTTGAGTTCAGCTCATGAAAAATGGGGGCAAAAACAAAAGTGTTGCGTTTATAATTTTGTTCAGTGTAGATCGATTGAAGTCGCCAGAAGCATTTGTGGACTGTTTTCCGAACTATGCAGTGTTTAATTGTAACGGATAAGGAATCACTTGCAATGCATGTCAGCGCTGGGTTGTAGAACAGGATGGGCTTGTCGACCTTAGACAATATCCTGCCTGTTGTGTGTGATATGTGACCCCGATAGAGCTGAAAGAGATAACATGCCATAGAGCAAGTGTTCCCACAAATGTGGGCTTTGACCTCTCTGTGACATTTTCTGTGAATAAACCATACAATATCGTTTCTATAGGGAGAAGACCGACATCATAAGTGGGTAACACTTCAAAGCTTTTGTTCTCTGTGTATCTCTTCTTTCCGGTATGTTAGTGCGTGCAGTGGGAATATTGTTGAGCTCACTAACAGGAAAATAAAATCAAATAAATAACCTCATTCTGAGGAGCAACCAACCAAACAAGCAGCATGAGAGGGAATTATGAGTTGTTTGAAGGAAGTGTAGGAATCTCAGAAGAGCAAAACCAAGTCAAGAGAAACAAGAAGTTGAATAAGGGAAAGAGAGTGTCATCTTGTTGTCTTGTTTTAAAGCATGGTATGATATCCTATACACTATAGTTCAAAGGTATGGACATTTCATATGGACATTTTATAATGTTACAAAAGATTTTTATTTCAAATAAATGCTGTTCTTTTGAATTTTCTATTTATTGAAAAAACTTGGAAAAAAGGGTAATGGTTTCCACCAAAATATTAAGCATCACAACTGTTTAACATTAATATAATGATAAGAAATCCACAAAATCAGCATATTAGATCATAGGATTTCTGGAAGATCATGTGACACTGAAGACTGGAATAATGATGGTGGAAAATAAGCATTCTTATTGAAAATAAGAATTCAATTTTAAAATAAATCCGGAAAGTGTTATTTTAAAATGTAATAATATTTTACAATATTGCTGTTTTGATGTACTCTTGGTCAAATAAATGCAGCCCTGATGAGCATAAGGTTCTTCTTTCAAAAACATTCAAATAATCTTACTGATGATGACAAACTTTTGAATGGTAGTATATTTTTCCCATTGAATTTCCAGCAAAATGAACTATACTGTGATATATTCTGCCATAACTGTCATTTTAAAATACTCATATAATTATATATGCTTATAGCGCCCACCCCTAAAAGCACTGATAAGAAAATAAATGATGAACCGTTTTCCTGATTTTTAGAGAGCGAGCAAGCATTTTGGTAAAGGAATCCAAACTATGCGATTTGCCATTCAGGACCACCTGTTCAGTGCATCTCTGGTGCGCTGGGCATGGCAAACCCTTTTGTTTCAGTTTGTGTGGGCTTCAGTCTCCTCTCTCTGTTCAGCTCCAGACACCCGTCCGCCTGTCTGTCCCTCGCTACAGAGAGGGTTTGGCCACTGCAACCATAGAAACCTGCAAACAATGGCCCATACTCTTATGAAGGAGAGGAGAAAGAAAGGAAAAGGCTGAGTGAGAATGCTTAGCACGGGAAAGGAGATCTGTGTTGTACGGTAATCTGTCCTGGGCAGATGAGCGTGAGAGCTGTCAGACCTATGACATACATGGAGGTTACCCACATTCCTGTGTAGCGTAAGGAATGGCAGTGTATGTGTATCCCAGGAAACAAGTGTCTGATGTTTAATTATCATTTTATTCTGTGGACACATTTACAGTTTTGCTGTGAATTTTTACTGACAAAATCCAGCCATTTCAATGAATTAATGCGATCTGAAACGTGAGGGCGAAAGATTTTTCCAAACAGATTTTGCTACGGGTTCAACTCAAGATTGTCATGCTAATTTGCTGTGTTGACCAACCAAAAACTGCTTGGTTTGAAAGTGGCTTCTGTGTGAGATGTGGAGCCTTTATACAGTATGTTTTTGTTTCATAGTCCTACATTTGTAGTCCTATAAATTGTTTGAAGTAGAGCTGCATGATTTTGGATAAACTGAGAATCACACTTTTTTTTTCTTTTTTTTTAAAATAGAGATCACGATTCTCCCACGATTCTGATCAGACAACAAAACAATATGTAATTTACTAGGGGTTCTGACAAAAAAAAAAAAATCGGTTTGAATGAGTGATTGTATGACTCGCTCATAAACACTTGTTTTATTACTGGATGAATCCGCTTTTTGAACGATTCTCTTGAATGCTAGCCTGACGTCGTCATACTCAGATTCTAGTCAGAATGTGAGTCTGATACTGCTCCATTGGGCTGTGATTATGGGGCGGGTGTCAACCGAACCAGGAAATAAAAGGCCTCTGCACTCAATTGGATAGACCTAGAACCAATCAGAGCAACGGAGTAAGTGACGTATGCTGAGAGATAGATTAAAGTTGATAGATTAAACTTTTTCCGAATCCCGTAGGAAGGACGGCAAAAACATCTTTCCCATCGACAAATGCCTTGATCGCTGTTCTCTGTTCCTCTTCTAAAATTAATGTGCTGTCTATATCTTCTATAACACACGCGATAGCGGAATTTACACAACTCAATTCTCCAGCGGCAGCCATGAAATCAACCCAAGCGCTCTGATGACGTGGATGGTTACGTTACTGTTGCTCACATAGATATGATGTCTATGGTTGCTCATCTGTCCATCATCGTATAAAGCCCGCCCTGACAATTTGATTGGTCCGAACAATTTTTGTTCGGGCAAAATAGCTCCTCAACGGATCGAGTCCAGACCGAACTTCCCGACCTAAAAATTTTGTGGGCGGGGTTCGGGCTGGCATCCAGGCTACTTGAATGCATAATTCAATGACAAATACATTTTTAACAGTCACTTCTGGCCACCTGGTGGCATACCAATGTAATCAATACAATCGCTTCCTTCCATAGATATCACTTTCTATCCGAACTATAAACTTTTATCCCAGTACTTCTGTGATCATTTGAATATTTGTAACCTGTGAATGTGATTTTGTCAAAGGTTTAAAAGACATGGCCGAATCGTTGTCGTTGAGGAATGAGATCATGAGGGTGTTTGAATCGAGATCAGGATCTTTTAAAGTTTAATCGTACGGCTCTAGTTTGACGTTAAAAAAAACGTGTGTCGAAACATCCTGCATTCTGTTCCTTTCCGTTTCACCCCATCCTGCTGTGCTGAAAAACACCTAAGAAGCTTGTCTCACCTGGGTCAGGTGAAATCGAAACCAGCCTAATTGTTCGGTGTTTCTCAATCGTGAGTTGGGTCGCATGACACTTACAGTATATGTAATCACGGCGTGTGCAGTCAAAGAAACAAAACGTTTTTTTAATTCCTAAATATTTACTCATATTTTGAATATATTAGATGATCTCCGATGGTTTTTAGAAAGTATTCAAATGAAAGTCAAGATTTTCTTATGACTGGTGAATATTTGTGTGGGTTTTTTCTTTAGGCTATAGGGTCAATGTTCAGGGGTCATTTCAGGATCAGCGGGTTCTTTAGATTATGACTCTGAGGTCTGAGATGCATGTTAAACAATGAAAAGATTGTTTGCTGAACAATGCCGAATTCATTTGTGGAAAAACCATTGATGGAACAAAGTAGAGGAATGACATCAAAGACAAACAATGCTTTTTCACTGCACTCAGAGTCGTAATTCAGATCATTCTCTTTATGCAAAGCGATGACAGAAACCTTCCTGATTTGGTTGTGACACAAACAAGGTTGCTATGTTTTTAGTATAGCATGCAGTCACATAACCTTGGGACCTGCTGAAAATCATGTGCTGTATTTCTTTCTAAGGTTTTGCTTAGTAATTTGGTTTAATCAGTCACTGAAAATATTTTTTTCTTTTTTTCTCTTGTGATCTAATGTGTGTAAGGAGAGTGGGACCTCAGTGGAAACATGTTCACCATTAGCCATGCTTTTGCATGAAAGTTTCTATGATGTCACCAAGCAGTCAAACAGTCATTAATTTTCTTTTTATTGCTCACTGAAGAAGAGCAACCACTAACCCCATCAGAGACATTACAGCGTGAGTCACCGCAAGCACAGCCCACTCTATTGGAGTTTGGACTTCAGGATGCTTTTTATTTGCTTTGGATATTAGCCGAAACAATAATTGTGACATATTTATCATAACAGAACTGGTGAGTCTGTTATTAGTGGTACACCAATCAAAATGTTAGATCAATATCAATAAAGGTATTTTAACTTTAATTTGCTGATAATAATACACAAACTCATGGCAATTTGTAACTATTTTACAGTTTGTAGAATTTGTTGTGAATGACTTTGTATGTTTTTGTAGGATCTGTTAGTACTGATGTTGTGATGTACATATGTGGTTTGTCACAAACTAGTTTTGATGACCGACATGAAGAGTACAAATTGGCATTTTATTATGCAAATGTATTAATTTCTGCTAAAAGATATAGAAATGCATTATTGTAGATGGTGTTTAGGGACATACACTGTAAATCTGGTACATTTTAAATGTATATCGTAGCAGGATTGGAACACTGCATCAATCAGTGAGCATCCATGATTATAATTGTTTTAAAAATATTTAATTTTATAAATTGTATAGTTCTCATAGCGTACCATGTGAATGTGCTTTTTACTGTAAATCTCACAAATATTAGACATTTTCACCTTTAATTTGAATACAGATTCAGGTAGTTGCTTTGTCCATATGTAAAATATCACAAGTTAAGCCGTCCTTTAGCATAACTGCTGTTGACAGTCTACTGCCGTTTCATCATTTTCCTAGTCGCTCATTTTCACAAATAACTGGTTTAAAACTGGTCTCGCCATGTCTCTGTCAAACTTGATTCCTTCTTACCACTTTCTATTTTAAGCTGCTCATCCGTTTCTCACTGTTGTATGATGCAATGTCTTGTGTTTTTGAGATCACCTGGTCGGTATGTGTGTGTGAAAGTTCATTCCCTGGTAGAGGTGTGTGTTGAGTTTACTGCTGGTTCAGACTAATCATTAACACCAGCAATGGGAAAACACATGTATCTGCCTTTTAAAGGTCCTGACCTGATTTCTCTACCGCTTTCATACCGAGGACAAATGTACTCGGTCCCCTTAATTCTTGAGCCTGTTTGGATGGTTCTGAATGTGTCTGTTTTGGTGCCAGAGATGTTTGCTGGAGGGAGATGAATGTGGCAGTTGCTACAGACATGACAGGAATCCAAAAGAGGCCAGCAAAGCGTAAAATAGATGATTGGTAGATTCATTCTTAAGCTCTGTACTGAAGAATCCGGTGGGCCTTCTTTTTGTCATCTCTCTCTTTACTTGTGCTCCCTTTTTCCCCCTTTTCCCAGTGTTTTTGTGCTGTGTATAAAGCTCGAGAGAGAGTCTCTATAGAGTGCTGATTCAGCCGGACAGAACCCTTTCTTTAAATCCCACTCAAAATTCCCACTTGAGGGGAAAAAGCCAGGCCAGCTGGATTTTGGGAAAGTAACAACGTCCTCTTTCTTGATTTCTCTTGTGCTCTCTTTCTCCTTGATCTTTTTCTTTCTTTCTTTATTTCTTTCTTTTTTTTTCTCTCCCCAGGATACTGAAGCAACGTTTTCCATTTGTTCACCATTTTTTTGTCATCTTATCGCTTTCTAGTACAAACAATTGAGACATTAGAGAGAATGACTTGACTTTGACTTTCATTTATTTGTAATAGCATGATTTCAGCTCAATAAAACCCTAACAATTATGCATTGTGATTGTACATAGAGATTATTGCAGCATCTCTGGTGACTAATTGAACACACACACACACACAATAAATACATGCATGCATGCATAAATAAATGGTGAATTTATTAATGAATGTATCAACATTTCCAGTTTTTGTATGAAAACAATGCTGTCATAATTACAATAGAATATTATGTTGGCCTTCAAGTTAAAAGATTGAGAACCTCTAATTTAATGCGAGACACTTATAAAATGATTGAGATATGTAACTTCTCATAGAGTGTGCAGCTATTGTACATTCTTCTTAAATAATCTCAACTAAAGCACTGCTGCTACAGACATATACAGTACAAATTAATCTCAAATCTCTAAAAAACACTTCTGATCAGTCATGTGGACAGACTAATTATTATACAGGGCTGACTTAAGACTAGTCGACTGATTTTGTTAAACATCTCATCTGAATTTGAGTGATAGATAAAGACACAGAATAAGTTATTTATGTGTTAAAAATATTTAAGGGTTCAGAAAACCCTCTTTACAACTTTATGCGTGAAATGCCAGCTGTGCCGAACAGTAGCACATTATCATCCATGTCAGATACCAGCATTTACAACGGTCTACTAAATGCGCAAGAATAAATGTCATTGCATGCAGAATATTCTGGTGCAGTGAGAACAGATATCAGAAAAACTTTCACATTTTTTGTCTACCATCTGCTGAAATTAAATCAACAACACCATTTGAAAAAAAAAAAACTTTGTTTGTAGAAAAAGAAATGTGTGACAGATTTATGGATACCAGCTTCTGTTATAATCGCACATCTACTAAACACTGCATTTCTATCATCACTCGTTGTTTCCTACGAATCAGGACAGAATCATGGTCGTTGTGTCGGAGGACGCTGTTAAAGGTCGCCCGTCCATCTCTTTCCCCTCTCTCCTCTTCAGTCTCTGTCCCGGCAGCGCTCTGATAGATGACACTCATTTGGCTAATCGGAGCCCCGCCCCCTGTAATATCCACACAGCTTAGCCCACCTCCTTAATAATCAAGGCTGTTAAGAAGAGCGATGGCTTTGCCGCGGGAAAGCAGATCAATCCTCAAGGCTTGGCGTTCACTCAGATGCCGGAAAGCTGCTTGGTAATGATCAATCTTTCCCGGCTCAGTGTCAGCTTACGCTCACTTACACATACGCATGGGAGAAGCCTTTTAACCAAAAAAGAGGAAATTAGCCGGGTTATAGACATTTCTCACCACATGCAGAAAATCACTCAAACTCCACTTCAGATCTTACGTCCGGCAGCCAGAGCCCCTGATGAGGGGGCGTCTGAAATACCGAGAGGGGGTGTTCACATTAACGCACGTCACCACTTTTTTGCCAGGGTTGATATTCTCCCCACCACTTTTTAAAACATCTTTGCGGCATGTACCAATATGTACCAATACAAATTAATAAAACATCTCCAGTTAACTAGCAGAGCATTCATTGTGTTTGTTTTTCAAATTAGAGTCGTTATAGCGCTGAAATGTGTTTTTTTTAAATCAAGTGATCAAAATGCGTCTTAGCCACTTCGATCAGTGAAATTTTAAAACGCACTAATGTCTATGGAAGCGGCAATAATAACCCTTTCCATTATAATAAGACGACACGTTTTACATGTTGGATACACATTGTGTAAGTAGCTTTACATTTTACCCTATTCTTCTGCCAGTTCACCGACCGCTTACTTTCATGTATTTCGTGATTAGTGGAGAAATTGAAGTGTTGTAAATCCAATAGATCCGATTCTCTGAACTGTGGCACAAACCAACATATCGCCGCCCATCGCACAAATAACAAAACACATCCACTTGCACATATTTGACAATCGGAATATCAGTGTTTCATGCTATAGCTAATACATTTGTGAATATTTTGAATAAAAAAGGAAATATAACATAAAAGCAGATCATTCATTCAGCGCTGTGTTGTGGTTGCGCTCTGTCACGTGACAAGCAATGACGCGTTACAATGGAAACATTAAAGTGACAGGTTCTAAATAACGGCCGCCTTAAACTCACGCTGGGGGGTCAGTTAGAATATTTCAAACTTATGTGTGAAAGGGCTAACTAAAATATTATTAATTTAGGTTAATATTCACAAAAATAAGAATGTAATCAGTAAATGTTATCAGTAAAATCCCGTTTACATTCATGGTGATCTGAGGGGGGCGGGAGAGTCCCGTTGAGGGGGCGTCGCCCCCTCACGCCCCCCCGTGGCGCCGGCCCTGCCGGCAGCCATGATGTCTTAGTGTACAATGCTTGTGAAGACAAGAAGAGAAGGAAGCCATTCTCTGACCTTGAATTGATCTATCCTCAGCCAAGATGAGTTCCCATAGTCCAGAAGCACTTAGCACTCTGAGCCCCGCTCTCGAGGGAGAAAAAGCATTTAATACGACTAATACATCCGCTAGGCAAATGTCCAGCTAACATCCGCTTAACCCAACTAAACATCTCTCACACGCAAAGCAGATGTCAAATATATGGCTAAAATATATTCACTGCCTTTTTTTTTTAAATAAAACTTCCTAAAAGGTGTTTTTGCAGCAATGCCATTGAAGAACCATTTTGGGTTCCCAAAAGAACCTTTTTAGATAGAGGGATGAAACTCCAAGTGTGCTGTTCTTCTTAGTTGGCAAAACATGTGTTGAAACAGCCAATAATAAAGTGTAACATTCTGTACTTTTGCTTAAATCATTTGTTAATCATATTTACATATTTCTTGACTCCACAGCAAACAGATCAATTTTGTATTTTAATATTTAAAAAATAATAATATCCCAATACTTATGGAGGGCAGTGTGTGTGTGTGTGTGTGTGTGTGTGTGTGTGTGTGTGTGTGTGTGTGTGTGTGTGTGTGTGTGTGTGTGTGTGTGTTTGTTTTAATTATTACTTTTTTAAATACAGGTCCTTCTCAAAAAATTAGCATATTGTGATAAAGTTAATTATTTTCCATAATGTAATGATAAAAATTAAACTTTCATATATTTTAGATTCATTGCACACCAACTGAAATATTTCAGGTCTTTTATTGTTTTAATACTGATGATTTTGGCATACAGCTCATGAAAACCCAAAATTCCTGTCTCAAAAAATTAGCATATTTCATCCGACCAATAAAATAAGTGTTTTTAATACAAAAAAAAAAAAAAGTCAACCTTCAAATAATTATGTTCAGTTATGCACTCAATAGTCAATACTTGGTCGGGAATCCTTTTGCAGAAATGACTGCTTCAATGCGGCGTGGCATGGAGGCAATCAGCCTGTGGCACTGCTGAGGTGTTATGGAGGCCAAGGATGCTTCGATAGCGGCCTTAAGCTCATCCAGAGTGTTGGGTCTTTCGTCTCTCAACTTTCTCTTCACAATATCCCACAGATTCTCTATGGGGTTCAGGTCAGGAGAGTTGGCAGGCCAATTGAGCACAGTAATACCATGGTCAGTAAACCATTTACCAGTGGTTTTGGCACTGTGAGCAGGTGCCAGGTCGTGCTGAAAAATGAAATCTTCATCTCCATAAAGCTTTTCAGCAGATGGAAGCATGAAGTGCTCCAAAATCTCCTGATAGCTAGCTGCATTGACCCTGCCCTTGATAAAACACAGTGGACCAACACCAGCAGCTGGCTTGGCACCCCAGACCATCACTGACTGTGGGTACTTGACACTGGACTTCAGGCATTTTGGCATTTCCTTCTCCCCAGTCTTCCTCCAGACTCTGGCACCTTGATTTCCGAATGACATGCAAAACTGAGTACCAGTCCAGTGCTGCTTCTCTGTAGCCCAGGTCAGGCGCTTCTGCCGCTGTTTCTGGTTCAAAAGTGGCTTGACCTGGGGAATTCGGCACCTGTAGCCCATTTCCTGCACACGCCTGTGCACGGTGGCTCTGGATGTTTCTACTCCAGACTCAGTCCACTGCTTCCGCAGGTCCCCCAAGGTCTGGAATCGGTCCTTCTCCACAATTTTCCTCGGGGTCCGGTCACCTCTTCTCGTTGTGCAGCGTTTTTTGCCACACTTTTTCCTTCCCACAGACTTCCCACTGAGGTGACTTGATACAGCACTCTGGGAACAGCCTATTTGTTCAGAAATTTCTTTCTGTGTCTTACCCTCTTGCTTGAGGGTGTCAATTATGGCCTTCTGGACAGCAGTCAGGTCGGCAGTCTTACCCATGATTGCGGTTTTGAGTAATGAAACAGGCTGGGAGTTTTTAAAAGCCTCAGGAATCTTTTGCAGGTGTTTAGAGTTAATTAGTTGATTCAGATGATTAGGTTAATAGCTCGTTTAGAGAACCTTTTCATAATATGCTAATTTTTTGAGACAGGAATTTGGGGTTTTCATGAGCTGTATGCCAAAATCATCAGTATTAAAACAATAAAAGACCTGAAATATTTCAGTTGGTGTGCAATGAATATAAAATATATGAAAGTTTAATTTTTATCATTACATTATGGAAAATAATGAACTTTATCACAATATGCAAATTTTTTGAGAAGGACCTGTATAATTTTATGTCATCGTTTGCTGAGGCCCCCTGATTGAGAACTTCAAATTTACATTGCACCACCACCAAAAATTTTAGTAATTGACTTACTAAGCAAATTGTTGGATGACTAGCTGATTAGGTAACCATTTTGGCCCATCCCTTATATATAATTTTGTCTTTTTTTTTCCTCCCTAAAGAGTAACTGAATACTTTATGCATTTAAAATTATGATTAGTGGTCGACCAATATATTACCATTGCCTATAAATTGCAATTTTTTAAATGATCATCATCCGCGTCTTTATTTTAATATGATTCCCTCTGCACAGATTTACTAGATTGAGTGCACTGGTGGTTACAGTAATTACTTCCTTTTTACTCATCTTTTTATTTTCATGTATTTATATTTTCCAAAATGTCTTTATTTTGGAAAATGCTATAATAAGATTGCAGAATCAAGAAGTTAATATCTAATTTTAAATGTTTATGTTACATATTTTTTTAACCAGAATAATTTTTTTAACTGTACTAATTAATTTTTTTTTTATTTCCAGTTATTTTTGGAAATAGTTACTCATTTTTGCATTGATCCATCCCTATTGCCATGTCAATTCCATCTTTCCATCTCTTACCTTTTTGCATTCTTTGACAGTGTTCAGTGACAAGCTTTGGCCTGCTCTTCCCGCCTTTATCTCCAGTCCTCCCCTTTGTATGCCGGATAGAGAATCCCGTTTAGCAGCTCCTTGTTCCCTGTGGCTCTCTTTCCCAACCGGTACTGAATCATAGCGAGTGAGGTCACACACTTCTGGTAACCTTCTGAACCTGAAGCTCGCAGCCAGCAGAGTGGAATGACTGATTTAAAGCATGGGGACATTTCTATCTAGCTGCTGCGCTGTCTTGGCCAGCCTCTTTCCTAATTGAACTGTCATTTAACGACCACTTTTAGAGAAAACGAGCTCTGCCTTTGAGCTGCCATATTAGCATTTATGAAATACAGCCCAGCGTGGATAGATACTCATCTCACCAGAGGTAATGAAATCCTTTATGTGGTGTAATTGTGTGCGGAAGGCATCTCCTGAGTTATACTGCAGTGCGATGGGTGTTAATATTAGAATTGCCGCCTCATTAAAGAAATAAAACAAAGGTAAAATAGGGCCTATTTTTTATAAACTAAATCAGTTTTTTTTTCTTCATTTTAATTTTTCTGGAATTCGTTTAATGTTTAAATTAAATGGTAGTAATTAAAAACATGTCTAATTAATTGAAATCGCATTTATGAAAATAAAGATTTTTTTTTTTTTTTTACAATATTAGGACCCTATGAAATGTTTTATTTTTTCTGAATTTTGTTTTTGTTTTTCTTCCGGATTTATGATTTGATACAAATTATCATCAAAAACGGTGGTAATCAAATGAAGGCATACAAGATTAACAATTTAATCATTTTATTATTATTATTACTTTGACAAGTACATTCTACTATACAATAGTATTTCTGTCAAAATTTCTTCAAGTTAAACCTACATTTTTATTTTGACGAGTAGTAGTGAAGACCTTTGAGTTTATGTATGATATGGCGATATTTTTTATCAAATGAAAAGGTGAAATGCTTGTGAAATAACTCTCAAAACTGTGGTGTGTTTATTCACGTTTTAGTTTTAAGCCCATAATTCATGGGTCAAATTAGTCTTGTGTAGCCAGACTTGGGCATAAGGTCTGGTCCACATTGCAGCTTGTTCTGGCCAAGAACCTCCCATTTAGATAGAAAGAGACCATCTGAACCACAGTGTGTCTTGTTTTTACTTGCAGTTTGAACAATTGTGCAGTATTTGCCAGTGTTATGTGCAATATGCATCAGACGGTCAGTGGACGTTCTGTGGGCGTTCAGCTGGTGTGCTGCCTGAGGCTGAGCTACGACTTCGCTTTGTCAAAGCAAATGAAATACTGTAGCGACCTTCCGAGGACAGTTACATGGAGATCATGCAGGGCCTGAAGTCCTTTGCTGACACACACTACAGCCAATATTTATTTTAAGGGAAGGTCTGTTTTTTCTATAGTCTAGGGTCTTATTGCTATCATGAAGACCCTGTATATACTGGGAGAAAAACATAGCTAGACAATAGAAATAGACTCACAACAGCATTCAGAATCAGAAACCTGAAAGCTTTGCATATGGGATCTGCGTCACTTGAGCGTTGTAGGCAAAGCGTGAAATGAAAGCTGTTGCTCACACATACACACCCCCACCCACATGCACATACACTCTTAGGCTCACTAGATCTGCCCTTTCCTTCTAATGGCTGTGCATCTGACTTGGTACCCGTGCCTGAAGCCACTCTCAGCAGGAGCACATAGCTTTAAGTGCGCTTGCCTGAAACACCATCAATACTTAATCAGTCCATTACTATTCAGTGCATATTTAATCCTTCGGCAACTCTCTCTCACGTCTCAGGCAAGCCGTTTAAAATTGGCCATGCCAATAAACCCGCCTACTTATTCATTTATGGGTTTAGCAATTGCCTACTATCATTTCTGTCATTTTGCTCAGAGGAACAAGAAAACTCCATGTATTTTGAAAACTTGTGCTCAGCCTTTGACAGTCTCAGTCATTTTTAATGGCTTTTCTGTTCGAAGGTTTAGCTCTTTATTTAATGAGACCAATGGCATGGATTAAGTGGCTTAACCTTCACGACTGAGCGAATGCACTTTTCTGCCTATATCTTTTTCCCTTTATCACTTGCATTTTATTACGCACACTCTCTTTATAAGTCTTAAGATTCATTGTTTTTTAGGCTTGTTAGTGCTGTTGTCAGCTATATTTATATATACACTCACCTAAAGGATTATTAGGAACACCTGTTCAATTTCTCATTAATGCAATTATCTAATCAACCAATCACATGGCAGTTGCTTCAATGCATTTTGGGGTGTGGTCCTGGTCAAGACAATCTCCTGAACTCCAAACTGAATGTCAGAATGGGAAAGAAAGGTTATTTAAGCAATTTTGAGCGTGGCATGGTTGTTGGTGCCAGACGGGCCGGTCTGAGTATTTCACAATCTGCTCAGTTACTGGGATTTTCACGCACAACCATTTCTAGGGTTTACAAAGAATGGTGTGAAAAGGGAAAAACATCCAGTATGCGGCAGTCCTGTGGGCGAAAATGCCTTGTTGATGCTAGAGGTCAGAGGAGAATGGGCCGACTGATTCAAGCTGATAGAAGAGCAACTTTGACTGAAATAACCACTCGTTACAACCGAGGTATGCAGCAAACAACAACACGCACAACCTTGAGGCGGATGGGCTACAACAGCAGAAGACCCCACCGGGTACCACTCATCTCCACTACAAATAGGAAAAAGCGGCTTCAATTTGCAAGAGCTCACCAAAACTGGACAGTTGAAGACTGGAAAAATGTTGCCTGGTCTGATGAGTCTCGATTTCTGTTGAGACATGCAGATGGTAGAGTCAGAATTTGGCGTAAACAGAATGAGAACATGGATCCATCATGCCTTGTTACCACTGTGCAGGCTGGTGGTGGTGGTGTAATGGTGTGGGGGATGTTTTCTTGGCACATTTTAGTCCCCTTAGTGCCAATTGGGCATCGTTTAAATGCCACGGCCTACCTGAGCATTGTTTCTGACCATGTCCATCCCTTTATGGCCACCATGTACCCATCCTCTGATGGCTACTTCCAGCAGGACAATGCACCATGTCACAAAGCTCGAATCATTTCAAATTGGTTTCTTGAACATGACAATGAGTTCACTGTACTAAAATGGCCCCCACAGTCACCAGATCTCAACCCAATAGAGCATCTTTGGGACGTGGTGGAACGGGAGCTTCGTGCCCTGGATGTGCATCCCACAAATCTCCATCAACTGCAAGATGCTATCCTATCAATATGGGCCAACATTTCTAAAGAATGCTTTCAGCACCTTGTTGAATCAATGGCACGTATAATTAAGGCAGTTCTGAAGGCAAAAGGGGCTCAAACACAGTTTTAGTATGGTGTTCCTAATAATCCTTTAGGTGAGTGTATATATATATATATATATATATATATATATATACAAACAGACCTTAAACAGACATTTGTTAAACAGACCCGAGAATTGTGTTTATCCTAAAAAATTTCAAAAAGAAAAAGTGTACTTCAAATACCCGGATGATGCACCTAATTAATGTGGAATGTTGGATACTTCATGCACTGTTGCAAATTTCTTGCATACTTGAGAAGAAAAGGCTACATAGAGTACAAAAATGCATATTGCATAGTGTATAATTTGGGACAATCTATCTTTTTTTTATTAGCCTTTCAGACAAGACATAGTGAGACAAAGATTAGCCTTATAGATATTAGTATTGAATATACTAATAATCACATGTAAAACCCAGAGTTAAAGAGAATAGAATATAAACAAGGTCATTTTACGGAATGAAAGATAGGGACAATAAGATAATGAAAGAAGTGAACATGGTTTGAACAGATGGTTCGAAGTTACTACAATTTCAAGAAACAGTTGTGACTAGCTAGTTAATTTCTCCAACAATTAATTATACTATGGTTGCCAGTGAGTTACATCTCTGTGTTTGGGAAACGCTGAGCAATATTTTGATTGCACCACAGAGTCAAAGTGTTTACACTTTTCAGAGAAATTAAACTGTAAATGACTTACTATTTGTGTCATCTTTAACCTGTTAAACTAAAGTATTACTGTATCCTACAAACTCCCTTTTGTTTCTTGACTCTTCCGCTTTGTCATGTATTCTCTCCCTCGCTCTGGTGTATTGGTTGGGTGGAGGGGAGTGTGAGCTCACCTGCCGATAAGATGTGATTAAATAGAGCATATGTAATCATGTCTGTCTCTTGTCTGAGTCATGCATTTGTCATAGAGGGCTTGACTTACTGTCTTACTGCAAAGATATTGTCCAGACCTTTGTAAGGGTTTTCAATCTTACCTGTGCTCTTATCTGTACATTTTCCTTGGCACTTAATGATTGTAATAGTTGGTCAGGTAATGGAGTTAGCTCTTCTACCTTAATTGATTTCTTTCTCTTTCTCTCTTTTGGTAGTGGGACTCGATGAAAGATGACAGAGGAGGTGATTGTTATAGCCAAGTGGGACTACACGGCTCAGCAAGACCAGGAACTGGACATCCGGAAGAACGAGCGCCTGTGGTTGCTGGATGATTCCAAGACCTGGTGGAGAGTCCGCAACGCATCCAACCGCACCGGCTACGTCCCCTCTAATTACGTGGAGCGAAAGAACAGTCTGAAGAAAACCTCACTTGTGAAGAACCTGAAGGATACTCTTGGTAAGACGTCTCACAGTTCAGAGAAGCATTTCACCAGTTTACAGTCCTGCCGAACTAGCAAAGTCCCTTTAGGGCAAGTTGGTTCATTCTGCTGCCATCTTGGCAACACCCTCAGGAAGCTATTTTTTTATTTAGGCAAGTAGAATATCTACTCAAGTAGTGAGAAAACTGAAATCTCCAGAACCCAAGTTTATATGTCCATAGCACATTGCACAAATCAGCGAAATCTGTCAACAATTGAAAGGCTTGCTTTCCCTTGTTTTGGTTCAGTGTTGAATTTGACAACAGGCATTTTCATGACTAAATCTCCTTAGCTTTTGCAAAGGAGACCAGCCAGATTTAAGGCTCTGTTCATTAGCTAATAGTGTTGTTTGGATCTAAATGTCATTCTGAAGAGCTTGTGCAGGTCTAGAGCTTGTATTCCTTCAGTAGGAGATGACGTGTATGAAACACCCTCACAGTTGCCATGCCCTACTTCCCCCATACGCCTCCGGAGCTTCATGCCTTTAACGTTCAATCTGTTATCTCAAGGCACTAAGGAAGACTCTTGGGACTGTCGTTTTTTGCAGCGAGTTGTGCACAAGCCAACAACACAAACCAAACACTGGGATTTATTAAGCAACTGAACCAGTGGAGTGCTTTTAATTGCATGTGTTATGCTTTATAAAAATGCGGGGCCGGCCTTCATTCATTCTAATAAAACGTCTTATAATGATATCATATGTATCACAACACCGAGAGCAAGTAAAGCATCTAACAATCACTTGCATTAAGTTTTTGATGATTTGTTATGGTTTGTTAAGATAGGAGCAATAAAAATATTTGAAAATTGTCACTGTTTAAAAATGTATCTCATGTTCAAGAACAGCATGGCCCCTGGTGCTGACACTGGAAGTCAGGAGCCCCCTGCTGTCCATTACCAAAATCCTCAATACTGTGTTACACTATACAGTTTAGACCTCAATGTAAACATTGATGTATTGTACTTTATATTTGGAAATATTCAGAAATGCTTGTAATATTTTGTGTTCTCTTGCTTAGATTTATTTATTTATTTTTGGATCTGTTATGTGCAGAATCATATTTTCCATAACTGGACAATATTTTTTTCACATGTGCAAGTTATCCATCAGTTCTCCCATGGGCCGTCTCAGGACCTACATTTAGGTAAGACACTACAGGTGTGGAGGATTAATGGATTTCTAGCTCCAGTGCATCCCAATTTCTAGGACAGAGCCTAGCGTTTCCATTTTCATGTGCTGCAGACGGAGAAAAGAATTCATGGGTTCTGGTTGAGAATGTAACCTGGAAAGTTTGGAAAGAGAATTTGGAAATCCATCCACACTGCACTGACCATGCAAAACATTAGAGCATGCTTATCCCAGTCTATGCTTTTGTTTATCCCATATGTGATTACCAAGAGTTAATGAGCTCTGAATAACATTTTGTTATTTTGATAATGAGTTCTGAACAACGGGAAGCAGGGAATCGATAATGCCTCCTTTGCTGCGGGGGGTAGAGACGCAGAGAGGTTTAATAGCTACTGAAGTTGTTAAATGCAATGCATTTTCCCTGTGACAGCCAATGAAATTGGAGTAGGCTACCATTCAGCTTTCCTGAAAACAGTGTTACATTTTACCTGCTTCCTTTCCATTGTGTTCCATTGTGTGTGAGTGAATGCGTGTGAATTCCAGGCAGGTTCAGTGGAGAACTGTTAAATCAGGTTAGGCAAGTGTTGAAATGAGACTCCTCATTCAGATTTAATCTGTTCATCCACAGCAAAACGTTCAGCTTGGGATAATGAACAGTAGAGACGGGCAGATGTAGTGGGAGTGTCTTGTTCTTAATTTGTGAAATTATTTGGGGTTCTGATTAAATAATGGCGATATGATTAGTATTCCTCCATAATTTGTGAAAGAAAGATTACAGGGGACCAGTTACTTGTATACCAAGAGGAAGGTCATGAATATGCGGCAGTGACCTTCTAAGTTAATTCTGCTTTGGGAATTAATTCCCACTGAAAGGCCACAGGGGGCGTCTGATTGGTGGTTGTCACGGATACCTGCACTCAAACCCTCCCTCCATCCTGTTGAGCTCAAAACCTGTCACTCTTTGAAGATCAGAGGATCTCGCTAAAGATCTGTCAGCGTACCCTCACACACACTTCCTCTTGGCACCTTTGAGTTCCAGAACTCACACCTACCATCATTCCACTTGCAGCTCACGAGAGATGTGCTTTGAATTGGCATTTCCTAATAAACCATTCCATCAAGAGAACAAAAAAGTGCAAAGAATGTAGCTCTGTTATGCTAATAGCTCTATTTGTTTTTGGTATCCCAAACCAGCCCAATGCAGCAACATTAGCTTGACTGAAAAGGCCTATCCTTTTAATAGAAGTTGCTTGGCTGGTGCATAGTTGCATTTAAATGGCTGTCAATGGAGAATGATGCTTTGAAAGATGTACCCATATTGGTGCAGTTATAGCATCAAACCTTGATCCCTTGGATTCTCCATCTGTTTGTCTAACCAGTAGCAGATATTTAAGTTAAACATAACTTTAGTTGGTTAGTGTCTTTCGTTATTGGCTTTTGGTTCCACAAAAGGATGCATAGTGACCTCAAATAGGTTCATGAGAAGCTTTATGAATCATAAAATGACAAATGGGACACCCTAGACTTCAAAGAGTAAAGTTCAGCATTTGAACAACCAACTGTGTTTACATTAAAACCACATTAAGACATTTTGACCAAGAAATGCATTATATCGTTCACAAGCACATTATTGCACAGCATGAACACTCTTCACAGAGCATGCATGCACATTTTTCCTAACTTTATTATTGACTTGTTACTAAAGTACTAGTGCTTTTGACACAAGTCTTGCCGTTTTTATTTTCCTTTATTTACTATAGCTAATTCCTTTGTCTAATCCTGTTGGGGGTTCTATCCACTGATCTATATAGAGAACTGGATTGCTCATGACGTCATAAAAAGTGAAGCAAACGCGCCTCCATATTGGTATTCCCTAGTATTGCCTCACATTCTATGGAATTAATAGGAAATCATCTGATTTTAATGAGACAACATTACCTAACGAGTCAGCGTTTTTATATATGAAGGAAGGCCATACATTCTTACAAGGCAAACTTCTTAAACGTTTAAAGTCCGGAATTTCCCCTGCTTATTTAAAGTTACGTTCATCTTCATTAAACAGTAGTGAATGTCAGATCAGCTGACGGACAGGACACCTCAACGTTTGTATTACAAATGTCGAAATGATTCTGTGATTCTATTCACTGTGGTTATATAAATATGTTATATAATTTGATTTGATTTGTACAGTAACTTTAAATGATTCAATGGTGTTTATGTATTTAAGGACATTTCCAAACATTTATACTGTCGTTTCGAGCAAGATGATGCATGGTAAACCTTAGATGTGAAAACAATTCAGTGCAATATAGTAATAGGGAATTGTATTAAATATTTTGAATATTTAATATATATTCAAATCAATTTCTGCAAATAATTTCAGATTTGTTCATGCTTAATATTTCCAGCATAATTACGTTCATAAAGAAATCTATTTCAGTTACCTGTGTCAGCAGTATGCAGTAGACACACCCATCTTATCGATTTCTATATATCGCTAATCCTGCCCGAAAAGACCATAAACATTACAGATAATGTTCGAAGTATCAATTAATGTGCATTAGAGGTCGAGCGATAGTGGATATTACCGATACCGATATTTAGGTTTGACCGTACGTTAGGGTTGGGCAATGTCTACCAATTTGGCATCAGACGATGTCTACAGTGAAACATCGCGATGGACGATGACATCGGGAGGAGGGGGGGTAACATTTTCATTTTCGTAATATTCTCATTTTCCTCTATATCTCATCAGCAATTTCGATTTCGGCACGCTCTGCAGCAGCTGAGCACTAAGGAGCGAATGTACAGTGACGTGACATCACTGCCAGATTCAAACTGTGCTTTCGCGCTATGGCTGGCGCTGAGCCAAAGACGGACGTGCTCAGCGCTTGTCATAGGCTATAATATCACAACTGTTCAGTGTTTTTAACCACATAATGTTTATTTTAGGTTTCAGACATTTAAATACATATAATTTATAGCAAAACAATACATTTATAGTTTGTAAAATACACAATGGTGTCTATGGAAGCAGCAATAACAACCCATTCAAATGATATTTGACGACGGTTTTTATTCATATCAGAGACAGAGTAAATAACTATAAAGTCAACTCTATTTTCAGTTCACCGGCCACTTACTTTCATGTATTTCGGGAGAAACTGATGAATTCACGCGCTGTAATAACTTAAATCCAACTGACAGGAATCTCTTAACTGCGGCCCAAACACGGCGCCCATCTCACAGATCAAGATAACTTATAAATGTTTTTTAAACTACAAAACAAACTCACTTACACATATTTGAGAATCGGAATAGAAGATAGTTTATGACATGGTAAGCAAGTTTGTTAATATTTAGAAATAAAAGCGCTAAATCTGTCATACAGCGCTATTTTGGCTGTGGTGAATCACGTGCCAAGCATGACGCGTCACCATGGAAACCATGGGGGGGGGCATCACGATGTCGGCTAAACATTGTGATGTCTGTTATTGAAATAAATATATAAATGAAGAGCTCTTTTCCAAAACGCGATAAACGCCATTTTAAAAAAAAAATGAGTTTGTCATGTCATTTTGCTGTGTACTGAACCTATTCACTGCTCCATCAACGTTTCATGCCAAATCGCTATATTTCCTTGTTTAAAATGTACTGCAATATGCAGTTTCTTTCCAAAACGCGATAAGCGCCAAACCTATTTTTAGCCAAAACGCGATAAATCCTCTCGACTAATCAGAATTCGGTGAACGTTCTACGCAATCCAACACGGCAGTGCTCTGAACAGAGGTTAGTTTATGTTCATTCATTCCTCAAAATGAGTGAGTTTTCTAGTCGACTAGTAGTAGTTCATTTAAGCCATTAGTTTAATCACATATTTATATTGATTTAATTACTTAAATATGGGAGAGAAACCATAATGAGCGTTTTTTAATTGCCTATTCCGCATCTCAACGCACGCATAAAGCTTGCCACAAAGAACCGACAAAAGTAATGATTATGAATGAAACATTTGAATTGTTTATTTTTGAATTGAACTAGTGTTTTCTGTCAGTGTCAGCTACAAAGATAAAGTTGACTATGCTGACTCGCCATCTTCGCAGTAGTGAACGCGCCTATAGAGAGAGAAATGCACTCTTCGAATTAAAGAGTAGCAAATTTTTTTTTTTATTATTGTTTTGTTTAAATGTAGACATTTCAAGCTTTTTATGGATATACTTCTCAGGACTGTGAGGCAAGTATCGCTGTGTTTCGGTTCATTTATGAGACGCGCTCCAGATCACGCGCGGGCGCCTCCGTGTCCTGATTATGTGTCTGCTATATTGCTTCTTATTTATTTATTATTAATCCAGTCAATTTGTTGATGAAACATTGATTAAAATGAAGATACAATTTATACAAAACGAAATTCACTTTAAAGAAAGGCTTTCTATAAAACAAAACTTAATAAGTGGTCAAAATATTGTCTGACCCATTCCAAATGTTTTCCGATATATTGGGCATCTTATGATCCTATCGTGCTCATCTCATGCGGTTCCCTTTTCATATAATCAACATAGATGAAAAAAACAAAAAAAAAAACATTAGCCTCTATTATTAAACATAAATATGAAACGTATGTTTAAGTTTTTTTAACTTAGCCTATATTTAAGCGTCACGCCGCTCCGCTTTGCTCACATGCTGTGTAGCCTATACATGCATGTGTGTGTGTGTGTGGTGGAGGGGTGCCCATCACTACTTTTGAATATCGTTATCATTATTGAATATTTTAAATAATTCGTTTTTTTTAATGCATATGTAGTGGACAAATTGGTCCTACTTGTTACAGGTTTGACACTTTACTAAAAATGACTCTGAATGTATTACTAAATAACTGCACCAAATGACTATTAGCCTAAATGTGTTACTAAATGTAATTTATAGTAATTTATAGTATGAGCCCCTGATTATATGTTGCATGCTCGCATTTTTTTTTTTTTTTTTTAAAGACAAACCATACAGTTTTGGAAAAAATGGATGGATTTATAGCGTTTTGAAAAAAAAATTGATGGATTTATAGCGTTTTGGAAAATAAATAAATTAACTTTCAATTTATCATAAACAATATTGTTGTTTGATTTAATAATCATTGTTCAACATGTTTAGACTGAGCCAATAAAACATTTTAACAGAATAAATTGAATATTCACAAAATGTGTGGGTCTAGGTAAAAAATGTAATTTTCCTGAAAACTATTGAAATGGATTTATAGCGTTTTGGAAAAGAGCTCTTCAAATATGAATATAATAAAATGAGAAGTTCTACAAAACGACCTCGACAGAAAATAATTTAAACATTAAAATATTACAGGTAAAATGTGTTTATTTTGCTATAACCTAGAAACATAGCCTATGTAAATTTAGGTAACACTTTGCAAGTCCCATTTGTTAACAAGGATGTATTAGCTAGCTTTCATGAACTATATGCATTATGCAATATACGTTTTTACTGCATGTATTAATATTTGAGCAATACAATTGTACCTCGATCATTCATGTTAGTTAATAGTACATAAACTAGGTAATAACAGATAAAATATTAAATTAAAACTCAATTTAAAATGTATTAGTAAATGTTGAAATTAACAAAATAACAATGAATAATACTTCTACAACATTTATTAATCTAAGTTAATGCTAAAAATGTAATCTTATTGTAAAGTGTTACCATTTCATATAAATCCAAAGAAGTCATGCTTAAAGATGGCCATATTTAAATATATGCAATGGCCAGAGCATTCAAATTACATAAATGTAGACCTATATTACATGTATAGTCTCTCACTTTATTTGCTTCTATTTTAGAACACTTGATGATTATCTAATCAAAATAACAATATGTATTGTAGTGATAAATAAAATAACTTAAATCTAATGTGTTTCTGATTTGTTTATGTTTCTGTCGGCTACATGAACATATCAATGTTGAGAAAGCAATCACGTCACTAGCTTTAAATATGCAACTTCGCTGGCTAATGAATGCATAAAAGTGACCAGCTGGATATAAACTAATGCAAATAGATGGTAACAATTGCATCATAAAACATTTGGGTCAGGTTTGCGTGTTTTGTCACATTGTTTTAACCACTTGAGTTATAGCCTCTACTAATGTTAGTCCTCTCTGCCTCGATGGCAAACATACTTCTGTTCTTTCTCTTTAATAGTCAACAAATTAATTACTTTATAATGATATGGCAATACTTTAGTTTTCTGTATTCATACCGTTTCACTGCCTGTGTTTTAAATGCGCATCTGAAGTGTCAGCGCTCTCTGTGCAGCTTGTGATCTCTGTGCTGAGTGCAGCCTCACGTGTTAACATAAACATTTGTATAATGCGAGCAGTCTCTTCTCAGCGCTCTCGCTCTGTGTAATGACAGCACACTCTTCTCAGCTGCTCCAGCAACGGACGCAACCTGGAAAAACTATCGGTGTGGATTTTTACCTATATCGATAGTTCTACCAATCAACTATCGGTACCGATATATCGGCAAAACCGATGAATCAGTTGACCTCTAATGTGCATACATATCTTAAAAACTATTCATGTGTGACTGATCCGCTGAAAATGGGGTTATTTTGGGTCAATGTTTTGGCTATAAGTCAATGATGTCTTCTGTCGGTAGTGAATAGTAAGATGGCCGCTCGCACTCTTCTGGTGGCTTCACCACCTGCTGGCAGTTTAGAATGGGCAATGAGCAATCCAGTAATTTATATAGATCATAGGGCTGTCGCGATAACCGCAATATTGCATTACGGCGCTACTGACAGGCCAACCGCAGAGGAATGCAAGTAACCGCAACAACCGCAAACCGCGTTTTCTTTTTTCATAAGGCCACCCTTCGTAGTTCGTACCATGTGTATTGAATGTTAAATAAGTTAATAATGATAGCAGGACTGTTTATCATGGTGATTTGTACAGAGGATTCGTGGATTAGGACTTAAGCCTAAACAGACAGTGAATGTGATCGACTGAGCTCGTGTGATTACCTGCGTCTGTCTTTGAAGTCAAGTCATGTATATTTGTGAAAAGGTTGCCGTTTCCAAGGAAAGCAAAATATTTGTCGTAGGCTATCATCCTTTTAACGTGTAAGGGTATTTACCATGAATGGCGTCAGCGCCGTTCAGCATTACAAAGCGCGAGGAAGCCGTTGGGGGAAAGCAGCGAGTCACGCATTGAATAAATGCCGTTGGTCTCTATTAAGTGTAGCATTGCTTCAGCTTTGCCCAAAAGTGAAGCATTGCTGGCCAGCTGAGCCTTGAAAAGTGGAGCTCAAAGTTAAAAAATAATTAACACCTTGTTTCATTACATCTATCATTTAAGGAATCAGCTTTTTTGAACGTTTTCGTTGAATGAACGGTTTAATGACTCACTCAAAGACAGTCCGTTGGCGTAACAACTGAGTGACAGACTTTCAATGCGCAGAGATGCTGTTTAGTTTCGGTTACATTGTTTACATAGTTTTTGTGTATGCTGACCACATCATAACACGTATTTATATAGTAACAAATAAATATAAATAAATAAATAAATAAATGGCGGTAAAACCGCATATCGCGCTATTGAGCCACTCAAAATTACCGCAAGGGAAATTCCTTCACCGCGACAGCCATAATAGATCAGCGGTTCTATCACCTTCTAAAATATCAACACTGGATTATGTGGATGTGGTGCTACGATAGGAACAGTCTCCCTGTCTAAAACATTCTTAATGTGCAACATTGTATTTTCTTAATAGAGGCAGGACTCAATGAATGGCAAATGGAGCCTGCAGGTTTACTGTGGTGTAAGTTCCAAGCTAATCACATAGATGGGGAGTTAATTGAATGAAGAGATATTTGGGTAATATTGTGGTATGGAGCTTAATGCACAGCATAATGGAAGGGGGAGCACCATTATTGCAGCTTTGATGGTTGGATGATTTTTATATTGGACAGAAGACAGAGCATAAACCGAAGGTGTAAAGGTTAAGTAGAAAGTGGTGATTGTTTTCTGGAAATGTGAGATGATGGACGGTTATTTTGCCAACTTGTAAAAGCAGAAATTAGGGCTTTGTGAGTATACAGTTGTGTGAGTGCCTTTGTGGAATGGTGTAAGAATACTGTCTGGCTGTGTTAAAATTAATGTGTTGGAATGGCCATGAGGGAGTTTTTGTTATTGTATTACTTGCAGTAGTATGGTGTCCCATGTTTTTGTCACTTGAGATGGACCGAATCAGCTCTTTAAATCTCTACTCAAATCAACAGCTTCATACTTCTTTGGGACTTTTGAAAAGAGGTTTCACATTGCTTCACCTCAAAGACTACTTGCACTCAGTTTTCATAGATTTTTTCTGTCTTCATTCTCCTCCTTTTTTTAAGCCTTCTCAGGCGTTCCTCTCACGTATTTGTCACTGGTGGTGGGACGTGCTTCTATTTCTAGATTTCCCAAAAGGTCTCTGTTCTGTTTGTGTTGCAGTGTTCATTCCATGTCAGCCCGAGCCTCAGAAGTGCACAGCACTATCAGCTAACACAGTCTCAGAGTTCCAGCATAGGGGGAAGTTTCTGCTCTCTTTGAACTGGAAGATTGACTTTTAACTGTTCTTGTTTACAGTCCAGGTCACTCCCCCATCGTAGAGATTTGAATGCTGTTACTGCTCCAGACTGCAAGTCACTGTTTAGAGCACTGATGCTAACTGACACTTTGCTATGCCCCACGTTAAAAATGTTACTGACCAATCCTATCTTAGCAACTATTCCTATCCATTATATTATCAGACAAGCTTTTGCTTAAGATCTAAGGATCTGAACGTTCGGATAGTTTAAAGTTTAAACAGACTTTTCCTGAAATGATCTACAAATATTGTCATTGCCAGGCATGTATAAAATTTGCGCAAGGAACTGAGTTCTGTGTAACCCTTATTCCGAAATGAACATGTATAGCATAAGCATCAATAAGAACAAATACATTTGCTTAAATGTTAATTCACGTTAATAACTTTGTATCATGATTGATCATTGTTCTTACTTCAGTGTAGTCAGGTACTCAAACTCATCCCTACCTTCTAGACTGCAAAGGGTTGATATATCTTACTTTAAAGTCCTGTTAGTTCTTACCTCAGAATTGACAGAGGTATTTCCAGGTTAATGTGCAGTGTGGTGTGAGACTGACATTCCTAGGGGAATTACCTGTTAAGTGTACTTCAGTGGTCAAGGACCCAGGAGTTGAGGACTAATGGAAAATGGGGCTTCTTTTTTTGTCTTCACACATATCTGTTAGTGCCTAGGCATGCGACTCGCGTGCAAGAGATGTTTGTGTGTATGTGTATGTGCAGGCACGCATGAATGCATTTGTGAAACCTTTGCAGTTCATTTGATAGGCTCCTAGAGAATTGTGACAGACATCAAATGTTCTCTGTTATTCTGTGCATCATTACTTGCCAAACTGACTCATTCTCCTGTCAACTCTCGTCAGGATGAGTTTCTTTAGAGATTTTTCTCATCCTCCCCTTGCACCTTTCCCAGTCTTATCAGTATGAAGCAGCTCCAGCATACTGCCCCTGTTGCCTGGGAGGCCCATTCCGCTTTAGTTGCTCCCAGACAGCTGGGGTTTAGACTGTGCAAGGAGTTACCAGGCCTCAGCTCAGTACACTATGTACTTGTGTTGTCAAAAATATTGATACTTTGATATGTATCGATACTGAAATATCTTAAACTATTACAATACTCCTTTTCTGCAGGATCCATACAGCTTGCGAGTACCTAATTTACTTATTTTCGTGGCTTGTTGCATTTAAATGGTCAAATACATACAAAATTGTCAAAATGTCTGTCTTGCCGAATATTCAGGTAAATATAGTCAGTTTTGGAACGTAAATATTTGAGAGAAAACACATGTGGAGTAACTATATTAGATCCGTTCATACACTCTTAAAGTGACAGCAGCCTAATAAACCTGCTGTTGTCTGTCATGTTAATCAAAGAACAAAAGACTGAGAAAATCACTTGCTGCTCTTGACTGAATACCTTTTGTAACTATTAGGGGTGTAACGATACACAAAACTGACGGTTCGGTTCTTCCCACGGTTTTGACGTCTTGGTTCGGTTCGGTGGGGTGGGGTTTAGAAAGCTAAAATTGCTTTTTTTTTTTGTTTTTTTTAAACAGTGGTTTAATGAAAAAATGGTGTCTTTGTCTTTAAATTAATTCAATTACAATTAAACGTTTCACAAGGAATAAAAAAAAAGATCTGCTAATGCTGTAAACTATATAGAGAGCCCTAAATAAAGTTAACAACAGAGCCTAGACTTTTAGCCTAAATTCAGATGCTATTATTTTTTAGATTTAATGATCAACACCTAACACATTGTATGAAAACATGTAAACTGAACATAAGGCAGTTTTTGCATTAACTTATGTGTTTACTCTAATTCGTTATTGAAATATAATAATTTACACAGTTGCTGTCATTTTAATGAAAGATATTTTAAACATACATTAAATAATCAAGATATCATTAACAGGTTAAGTAAAATATAGCCTAATATATAGGCTAATATAGTGCATTTATTTAGTGCAAGAGTTCATTTTTTCTAGGAACTGGATGACTTGCCTGCTGAGGTAAATATAATGCAATGTGACAAACTAAGCTGTTTTATTGACGTCTTTCCGCCGCTGAAACACTGACTGAGCGATTACACGAGTTTTGATGCCTTTTAGTATTTATTCTGTATCTTTCAACATACCTTCAGGTGTCCATTCATGTTTAGCCTATTCTGTAACTGAGGAAGAGATGATCGCGTTTACTCGCGCTCCGCGCTGCCGCTTGAAATGAGGAGCTAGTACAGCGATCTGTCACGCCACAGCAAAGAGCGCTAAAACGGCATTTATTGTTTGAATTTCGTGATCAAATAGACATAATTTGAAAGATTACACCTTGCTTATTATCGAAAGTAACAAAACAAGGAGCTTGCTATTATATGGTGTTAATGGTGGTTAGGCTACAAAACTGAATTCGTTGTGTACACATAAGACATGAGGTCCAGTGAGCCAGGGCTGGGCCGGGGTAGTAGGGTGCGGGGCGTGTTCGGTGCGTGTTCGGTATGCCATGAGAGAATCGCGATACGTATCGTGGGTTCTGTATCGCGGTTTTTCGGTTCGGTTTGAATATCGTTACACCCCTAGTAACTATAATTGTAACAGGGTTCCCACGGGTCCTTGAAATCCTTGAAAGTTTGTGAATCTGAAAAAAAATGTCAAGGCCCTGGAAAGTTTTTGAAAATAAACATAATAGATACAGGTTCTTGAAAGTGCTTGAATTTATTTTGTGCAAGAAGTTTTCTGAAAAAATTCCATATTATTCCCTCTGGTCCGCTGTTATTTCGCCAACACTTTGTGGCCTAGCTTGCTTGATTTACGTTAGTTATGCGTTACGTTAAAGGAGTAGTTCACTTTAAAATGAAAATTGGCCTATGATGTAGTCACCCTCAAGCCATCCTAGGTGTATATGACATTCTTCTTTCAGACGAATACAATCGGAGTTATATTAAAAAATGTTCTGGCTCTTCAGAGCTTTATAATGGCAGTGAATTTCAACCTTCAAATTGAAGCTCATAAAAAAAGTGTATCTATCCTTCATAAAAGTGCTCCACACGGCTCCAGGGGTTAATAAAGACCTTCTGAAGCAAAGCGATGAGTTTGTGTAAGATAGATATTCATATTTAACACGCTACAATGTACAATTCTAGCTTCCGGCCAAGCGAACATAAGCAGTCTTCTTAAGCCTAAAGCGCAACTTGCGCAACTTGTGACACCAAAGTAGCGTAGTGTGTCATAGTGTGGCGTAAATATCAGCATTGAGTCGCATTACTCAAATAAGTTGCGCTTTAGACTTAAGTCGAATCCTTATTGTTATGAATGACACAGACAGATGATTAAAGTGGTATAAAGTGATTTATTGGAACACTGCTGGCAAATGGAAAGAAGGATGAAGATGGAATAATAATCCTTAACAGACGTGAAGTAGTTGATGATAGATGGAGTGGAAGTGGAGTGCACACGCTCTGGGTTGGTCGGGATAGCATTCATAGACACAGGAAACACACCGGGAGATGACTGGGGAGACGCAGGAGACCAGGAACGTAGGTAAGCGATATAACTTCAGACTGATAGGCTGTAAAACAGGAAAGTAGTCTTTAATCAAAACGAGACCAGACAATAATGAAGCTCAAGGCGTGTGCTTAAATGCTGTTGTTGATGAATGACTTGACTGGAATCAGGTGTGCGTGATCAGTACTCTGGAGATGGCGCTCTTTGTGATTGGCTGCTGATTGTACCTGGTATGTCTGTTACACTTATGTTCTTTTGGCCGGAAGCTAGTTATTTTACTTTATAAAGTTTTAAATTTTGGGCTCCCATTCACTGCCATTATAAAGCTCAGAAGCGTCAGGGTGTTTATTAAAATAACTCAGATTGTACTCATCTGAAAGAAGAAAGTCATATACACCTGGGATGGCTTGACGGTGAGTTAATCATGGGCTAATTTTCATTTTAAACTGGACTACTCCTTTAAGTGTTTCCTGTGTGAGGTACTTTGTGTTGTACGTTGCCATGACGTTCACGCGCACACAAAACTACTACGATGATACCTCAATGTTTCACAGATACACTGTGAAACATTGCAAAAATAGGCTGAATCCGCTGAAACTTGATGCCTGGAAAATGCAAGCTTCAAGATATTTGGCTCATCAAAGAAGATTACAAAGAATGCTTGTTAAGATAATGTAAACCCATGAGGCAAGAAAAACTTAAAAGCATATTCATATATCTAAACTTCTGGTTACATGACCTTAAGCTCTTTTCAATAAAATCCATGCAAAAGTTCATATCAGATCATTTTAGAATACAGTATGTACCAAATATTCTTCAGTTTTATGCAAAACAGAAATACGACAAAGGACAAATAGATAAGTAGAATATCAGATCTCTATCATATGGCCAAAAATAAATGCAAAAAAAAAAAAAAGCCTCTTTGCATAGTTGTTTGACACATGGAAACTGTAATAATGTATCTTACAAGGTAACACAATGTAAGCATTATTTTAAGCTGTTTTAAGCATTAATCTATATTCAATTTTTACAATGAAGACTATCCAGTGTTATTTTACATGAATTACTTTCATTTTAGTAGAAGGCCTATTTCTTAACACCTGAAAAACTTAAAGCCATGTTTATTTCACGTATATTTTTATTCTATTGTATTTATTTGAGCTATCGTTTGCAATTTGTTTATGTGTTCTTATTTTATTACTGACTGTTTGTTTTTTGTAGATTTAGTTCAACGATTCAAATAAAGGCTCCCTGTTCTGTGTGTAAGCTATAAAATTTCCAAAGTTATCAAAAAATTATGAGATGATAACAAATAATCTGTATGGCGCTATATATGGCAGTTTTACCAGTGGTATCGAAAATGGTATCAAATATCGATATTTTTTCAAGGTATCGTATTGAAGTTGGAAATTCTGTAAATGTAAAAGTTGGAAATGTACTCTGCCTGCAGTGACAGCACACTGAACGTGCACAAGCACACACATGAAGCTTTTGATTATGTGTTGTATGTGTCTACATGGGATCAGTAGAGGAGGCAGTGGCAGATCTCCTCTGTTACCTGGGAACATATGGGAGGGCTTATTTTTGGCTGCCTGTCAAGACACTGAGATGCAAACCGGGGTCCTTCTTAGGATACGACAGGGTCCCTGTCTATTTCACTGGCATTTAGAGAATGAATGTATTGACATGTACAAAATGCTCATTATAAAAACCAAACAATAACATTTTTAAATCATAATGCTTTTTCTTGTTTTGTCACCAAAACATGCACAAGACATTGAATATGCAGCCAGAATGCTGGTAAACGTATTTATATGCAGAGCAAAATTGGAAAATGGGCAAAGAGCTGTGTGAGCTGATCTGATTTTGTTGAAAAAGTTTTTGACCTGTATCATATAAAAGATCACTAGATTTTAACCTTACACATAACTGGGTTATTAATAGGGACGAGTCACTGGTTTGACTCTAAACAACGATAAAATTCCTGACATTTAGTATTAGCATTTTTATATTTTAATTGTCATGAAATTCGTGTTTGACATGTGTGCCAGTGTGTGTATCAGTGCTTTTTGTATATTTCCAGCACATTTTAACAATACCATGATAATATTGATAATCGTGATAATTTTGGTCACTATAATTGTGATTTGAAATTTTCATACCGTTTCATCTCTAGTTATTAAGCCTTATCTGTACAATATTTTTTTCTTTTTTGTAATTGTGATGAACGTGTATGTTTTTAGGATCTGTGCTCAAACCATTGTCTGTTTTAGGTTACCTGTTCCTTTGTTAGATAATCAGATCGTAGTAATCCCATTTCTCTATTTCAATCCTTAATCTCTCTTTTCTTCCATGGTTCCCAATGCACCCCCAGGACTCAAGGGTTTACATTCCTCCTTGCCCTTTAACACAGCCGGCTCTGTCAGATCACTAGTCTTGAGTAGATCAGCTTCTATCAGTGGTGGCAATTTTTTATAGTAGGAGAAAATGTAATGCTTCAGACATCAGGGAACTTCAGGGTACTTGGCAGTCTGTGGTTGGAGAGTAGGAATGGGAATTGTAAGGAATTTAAATGATAGGTCTGTGATTTCTGCACCAGTTGTATCACCAACAGATTGGCAAATAAGTTTTGTCCCATTTGGCATTAAAGGTACAGTAAGGGATTTTTGAAAAATGCAGTTGAATGTAGATCGTACCAAGCACCACAACAAGCTTGTAGCCAATCAGCAGAAGGGGGCATGTCCACTCATTATGGGAGAGGAGAGAGAGTGAGCCAATCAGCAGAAGGGGGCATGTCCACTCATGATGGGAGAGGAGAGAGAGTGAGCCAATCAGCAGAAGGGGGCATGTCCACTCATGATGGGAGAGGAGAGAGAGTGAGCCAATCAGCAGAAGGGGGCATGTCCACTCATGATGGGAGAGGAGAGAGAGTGAGCCAATCAGCAGAAGGGGGCATGTCCACTCAGGATGGGGAAGGAGAGTGAACTGAGCAAGAGGGAGATTTGAAGAAAAGAGAGATGGCTGAGGGAGAGACATTACAAAAGAGAAAAGCTCAGAGTAATATCACTGTAAAAAGGAGGGGATATGATCAGGCAATGATTTAAAATATCAAAAGTGTTTAAAAATCACATACTGTACCTTTAAAGCAATACATTTTCTGTCTTTGTGACTTGATTCATTCGAAAGAACCATTCAATATGTCTTTCTGGTCAATAAATCCAAGTACATTGCAATAAAAAGGCGTATCGTCTGTTTACCGTCAAATCAATGATCTGTATAGACTTAAATGAATCAGTAGGGGTTTTTTTTAGATTCTCACTTCCTTAATTTTCTGCCTCTTTCTATTCCTCTCAGGACTGGGGAAAACGAAAAGGAAGACCAGTGCTCGTGATCCATCTCCCACACCCAGCACAGAGGCAGAATACCCATCCAATGGCAGCACAGGAGGGGGTGGAGGGGGCGGGGCCGAGCGGATCTATGACCTGAACATTCCCGCACTGGTGAAGTTCTCTTACGCAGCTGAGCGTGAAGACGAACTCAACCTTGTTAAAGGGGAGAGGGTGGTGGTCATGGAGAAGTGCAGTGACGGCTGGTGGAGGGGTAGCTATGCCGGCCGTGTTGGTTGGTTTCCATCCAACTATGTACAAGAGGAGGTGGGATACGCAGACAATGACGGGGTCTTTGGGGACACTTTGGGGAGCTTCCGGTCTTTGAAGGTTGGGCAAGGTGTGGCGATGGCCAACGGCCGGCCAGGAGGCTCCGGGAGCTCTGTTCTGCATGTGGTCCAAACGCTGTACCCCTTCAGCTCAGTTACAGAGGAGGAACTGAACTTTGAGAAGGGCGAGACTATGGAGGTTATGGAAAAGCCAGAGAATGACCCAGAGTGGTGGAGGTGTAAAAACAGCCGTGGCGTGGTCGGCCTTGTGCCCAAGAACTATGTGGTAGTGCTCAATGATGGGCCAGTAGCGAAGGGCTTAGGGTCAAGTCACGGCTCACCTCACATCAGTCACACGGTGCCCTCACGTACAGGCAAATTTGCTGGAAAGGATTGGTATTATGGTAACGTTACACGGCATCAAGCAGAGTGTGCGCTTAATGAGAGAGGAGCGGAAGGGGACTTTCTGATACGGGACAGTGAGTCATCGGTAAGTTAAACTGATTTTGAACAGGTCGCTTACATCTATATGCCAAACTAACTGTTGCAAACAACCTTTCACGTAGTAATGCAGTCTTATTTAGGTATGTTAATTATGGGAAACCAAAGTGGGGGGGAAAACGGCACTAGCCAACTGAACCGCACAGTTTTAGCCAATTATTTGTGCGATCCCCAGGATAGTGGATCTGTTTACTTGCACAACCCACTGACTGTGTTGTGTGATGACAGATCTATTTGGACAGTGCTGAATAAACCATGAAACTTGCACAACTTATTTGAATTCCACTGAGACTTTGACTTCTCATAGTCGAATTGTGTAGGGGTTGGACAGTATGACCAAAATCTTACACCTAACCTCCAATCGCTCCCCAGGCGCCACAGTGAATGGCTGCCCACTGCTCTCTGTGTGTGTGTGTGTGTGTGTGTGTGTGTGTGTGTGTGTGTGTGTGTGTGTGTGTGTGTGTGTGTGTGTGTGTGTGTGTGTGTGTGTGTGTGTGTGTGTGTGTGTGTGTGTTTGTTTGTGTGTGTGTGTTCACTTCTCAATGCTCCCAATGTCTGCACTAACTTGGATGGGTTAAATGCAGAGGACAAATTCCAAGTTTGGATGACCATACTTGGCCTTCATGTAATGTCACAATACATATACACACCTGTGGCCACATTTCATTTGAATTCTATAGTAATGCACCAAGTTGCAAATCTTGGCAACCATCAGTCTACACCAGATGTGAGTGGATCGTAGCAACATGAAAATCTAAATCAATCCAATTATAAATAACAAAGCTGTCTGAACGGTCCTTTACTGCAACACATTTTCAATATATGCCACAGTTTTCTGCATGTGACATTTTAAAAACCATGCCATGGTGTATAAATACAGCAAAATATCCACTGTTTGACCTCATGTCCCTCAGTTATTAATTTTTTTTTTTTTTTCATTTGGTCAATTTTGTTGCTTTGTGCTCTCAAAAAATAATTTGTAAATGATTATTGTGCATATAACTTGTCATTTTGGAACAGTTATTAAAAAGAAAAATAGAAAATCGAATTTCACATTAAAAAAAAACTAGCCATCAGCTTTTCAGTGATCAGGAACGAACTTAGAAATCAGAAAGAATAATTCAAAGATGGTTTTATTAATATTAATTTCATTAAAGAAATCTTGGATCAAATTCTGGTGCCCAAGAATGCTACATTCTATTTTGGCTGTTATGTGGCCTTATTTAAATCGATGCTGCCATCTGGTGTTAGGCATGTAGAAGCAGCGGCAACAATGTCCCATTAATTTCTCTCCCCGTATCTCTGCCTGTTGTTTTCCAGCCCAGTGATTTCTCCATTTCTCTGAAGGCTGTGGGGAAGAACAAGCACTTCAAGGTGCAGCTTCAGGATGGAGTGTACTGCATCGGCCAGCGGCGTTTTAGCAGTATGGAAGAGCTTGTAGAGCACTACAAGAAAGCGCCCATCTTCACCAGTGAGCAAGGAGACAAACTCTACCTTGTCAAGCCCCTTGCCTGAATCTGGCACTGTTTTAACAGACGTTACCTCTTCCCCCGTGCACCTCTGTTTCCTCCTTCTCTATCTTTTCGTTTCTCTTCCTGCACACTCCTCTGACTTTACTGAACCCTTGACTGAAGGGAAGAAGATATGCTCCTTTCCCAACCAACTTCAAGGACTTCTGACTCTACATCTCCTCCACACTAGTAGGGAGCAGTAGCAACTATATTCTTTTTTTAAAAACAGATGTCCATCCTCGATATATGCCTCCTGTTTAGTTTTTTTAAAGTGATTTACAGCCACCTTGGCGATTTTAGTAAAGACATCCTCACTAAGCAACATCTGTAGAACTCTCTTTGGACAGCTGTTCTTTTGCTCTTCCTGTTGCTGGTAGAATCCACAACCTCAACCCACATTATATTGGTTTACATTTCTCTGCCTGAAAGAGAGTTACAGTTGTAGCTCTTGTACGGAATTATCAGAGGAGAGTAGATTCATGTGCATGTCTTAACCTTGATCCTTCAGAGCAGATGGCCATGTGAAGAATGAGGGGTGCTATTTGGTTCCCAACTGAAGATTTGTCTCCATTCATAGAGCTCATACGAAGACCACACAACATTTCTGTGCGTTCACACTGGTTGAATCCAAATCCGATCCAATAGTTGGAATGACAGTCCGATTTCGCCCTGAAATAAAGCGGTGCTGTCCCATCCTCTGAGCCTTTACAGACACTGTTTTTGCATCTACAGTCCGTCCAGCATTCATGAAGGCAGTGTTTGGACGTCTCTGCTCTTACAATGCGAACATACACAGCTTTCCAGGTATTTCTCTTGGATCCGAGTCACTTCAGGGTTTCTTAAGAATCAGGGTACTTCATAAAGGGAGATAAATGCCGCAGTTACGACAGCCGTTAAAAGAGACTGGGATGAAACAAGATTGTAGCTTCTGAGAGAGAGTAGTTTGAGTTTTTGAATGTGTGTCCTTTCAACCAAATGTGCCACTCACTTCCAGTTCTGCTACTGTTGATGTCTTATTGCACCTCACCAACACGTCTTCTCTGCTCTCAGTAACACATTGTTGATTGTGAACACTAATTCAAGAGTGATAAAACAAAAAATATGATTTTTTTTCTGTACTTTTGTCAATTACTCTGTCTGTTTACCAATAAGCGTGTTGGTCAAGGGGTTTTCAGATTTTTAAAAAAAAATCTATTTGTCTGAATGTTATTGAGCAATGTTATTTAATTCCTCTTTCCACTGTATGTACATATATATATATATATAAAAAAAAAGATATGGTGCATATATGAATCGTTTAGATCCAGCATTATGGTACTGTATTGAGGACAGTGTGGTGAGAATTGAAATACTTTTGTTCAATAAAAGTTTTGCAAAATAACGTAAAAGGACCGGTGATGTTGCCTGTGCTTTCTTTTCTCATTTTTCCAGCAATTCTGATTTCTGTGGTGCAGAGAATGAATATATCAGTGCATCACAACACCTGCTGATTGACATAAAAAAAAATAAAAAAAATAACATAGTTTAAAAATCTGCATGTGTGCAGTTCACCAGTAGATGTCATTATTCGACAGCTCTAGAGTAAAGCAGAAAATAAAACAATGCACTGTACCTTCCCAGTCTTTTCAGACCGTATGCCCGTTTGTATCCTTTTAGACCCATTTCCTCTATCTTTGACAATAATTTCAAGCGCCTTCATTTCTAAGTATTGTAACATCCATTATCATATTACCTAACTGTGATAAACAAATACACCTTGTGGAATATTTATTCATTTTGTGTCAGAAATTTTGAGAGTAATTATTATCAGAATGATTGCAGCTTATGGTAGGTACTGACGTACTGGAGGTCCTGTGACGTTTGTAGTACTAAATACTGTTAAACTTGATGATATGTGACGGGTCACTTGTGCTTTTAGGGGTCATGTATAGTTCACCTAAAAAGGAAAATACTTTCATCATTGACATTTACACCCTCATGTTATTCCAAATATGACTTTCTTCTGTTAAACAAAAGAAGATATTTTGAGAAAGGTCTAATTTCGTTATTTATTTATTTATTTATTCTATGTCAATGGGCACCGAAATTGTTTGTTTACCAACAATCTTCAAAATATCTTATTTTATGCTCAACAGAAGAAAGAAACTCATACAGGTTTGGAACAACATGAGGGTGAGTAAATGATGACAATAATTGTGTGAACTATCCCTTTAACCTATTTTTCTGAAATCTCTACACGTGAACTAAAATGTTTCATTTGTTTATTTGAAATGTCATCTTGTAGTGTGTGGTAATGAGCAGTGATGACATCACACACTTGTAATATCTAGCAACTTTTCTGCATCTGTAAACTCTACACATACGATATAACAAATTAAATTGATAAAAAAAAAAAACTTACTGCATAATCTTTTAGATGGGCCTAAATCAAATCAACAGAAAATGTATTTATCTGTAGTAATATCATGAATGCTCAATTTATAAAAGCAAAACTAAACCATTTATATTACATGTTATTCTGTAGCTATATCCGTTCTCTGATAGTGGACTCTTTGCAAATATCTGGCATCACATGAATGCACAAAACAAAGAATATTATAAGCTAGTGACCGGAGATTGAGTACCATTAGTACAGTGATGGCATCAGATGGTAATACTATGGTAAATCTAGCCTGATCGTGGTATTCGTGTATCGTACATGGTACTCTGATTTATGTCCAAAACACCAAGGTAATAATACCATGGTAAATTTTGGTACTTTTATGTTTATGACGAGGTGTATAATGTGAAGTGTAAAGAGTGCAGGTGAATCTATATTTTTGGAAACGCACACGATAATAAAAAAAAAATGTTTATTGCATTTGCCACCTTGGTGAATTTAAAAAACACACATAAAGATGTACAAAATTAAACTGACGTATATTTTGCACGACTTCCCAATTGCAAGCGCTCATGAATGCTCCATATTTATAGCCAATTCCAGTGACGTCACACTAACAAATGTCTAAATATTCGTGATGTCACATATAAATTGGAATTCTGAGTTTTCTCTTAAGTCCAAATTAGTTCAGATATAGGAGGGATTTCAAATATTGTCTCCAATATATATATTGTCTCTAGGACCACTGCTCTAGAGGAATCACTGTAGATCTCCGGCATCACATAAATGCACAAAGCTTATATACTAAAATATAAATATATACTAATATAAATATAAGCTACAGTGACCAGAGAATGAGTACCATAGTACAGTGATGGTATCATATGGTAATACTGGCTTGATCATGGAATTTTGAGTCGTGTACAAAACACTATGGTAATACCATTGTACTTGTTGGTACTTTTATGTATATAGGTTATGACAATGCGTATACTGTGAAGAGTTAAAGAGTGCAGGTGAATCTATATTTTTTGAAACACACGGTAGCCTACTTTTTTTTTTTTTTTTTTTGCCAGTGTTAAATCAGATAGTCCTATATGTAGGCTACAATAAATTTGTACAAAAATAATTTTCGGAAAAAATAACATTACCATGTTCAGAAATCAATTTCAATAGAACATTGGGTTTAATTTGTCGTTTAATGAGATCTACTATTGTTAGTGCTGAGAATATTTTACGTGAATAAATCCATAGATCCACGAAGTTTGTTTGTGCAATTTAATGGTCTTGTGGTAGCTTTTGCCAAGCGTATCAGATAGTATTCTGGGTTCTAGTCTGCACTTGTATAATTTTTTTTTTTCCTCTTCAAAACCCAATATGTTTATCAGTGGTTGTATATCAAGCAGAGACACGTTTGTGAGCATTTTGTTTTGTGTTTTCACCGGAACGTCTCCGCAACGGCGATAGATAGAACTGCGCGTCCGAGTGAAGACTGGGCGCGAGTCACAAGTGAACACTGTATCCATCAATAGTAGGCTATCCATGATAGCAGTGGCAACGAGCAGCTTGATTTCAAAAACAACACATTTCAGCGCTAGAACGTGACCATATTATTGATCATTTACGCTATTATGATAATCTTTCTAAACCATTGGTTAAATAAAAATATTACAATAAATAAATAAAGACGTACAAAAACACAAAATTAAAGAGGTAGGGTACAATGGGGCTAAAGGCACATCTTAAGAAAAAATTGCTTTTCACTGCTCCCATAATGCATGATTGTAGAATATACAGGTCCTTCTGAAAAAATTTGCATATTGTGATAAAGTTAATTATTTTCCATAATGTAATGATAAAAATTAAACTTTCATATATTTTAGATTCATTGCACACCAACTGAAATATTTCAGGTCTTTTATTGTTTTAATACGGATGATTTTGGCATACAGCTCATGAAAACCCCAAATTCCTATCTCAAAAAATTAGCATATCATGAAAAGGTTCTCTAAACGAGCTATTAACCTAATCATCTGAATCAACTAATTGAATCAACTAATCAACTAACTCTAAACACCTGCAAAAGATTCCTGAGGCTTTTAAAAACTCCCAGCCTGTTTCATTACTCAAAACCGCAATCATGGGTAAGACTGCCGACCTGACTGCTGTCCAGAAGGCCATCATTGACACCCTCAAGCAAGAGGGTAAGACACAGAAAGAAATTTCTGAACAAATAGGCTGTTCCCAGAGTGCTGTATCAAGGCACCTCAGTGGGACGTCTGTGCAGCAAAAAACGCTGCACAACGAGAAGAGGTGACCGGACCCTGAGGAAGATTGTGGAGAAGGACCGATTCCAGACCTTGGGGGACCTGCGGAAGCAGTGGACTGAGTCTGGAGTAGAAACATCCATAGCCACCGTGCACAGTCGTGTGCAGGAAATGGGCTACAGGTGCCGCATTCCCCAGGTCAAGCCACTTTTGAACCAGAAACAGCGGCAGAAGCGCCTGACCTGGGCTACAGAGAAGCAGCACTGGAGTACCCACAGTCAGTGATGGTCTGGGGTGCCATGTCAGCTGCTGGTGTTGGTCCACTGTGTTTTATCAAGGGCAGGGTCAATGCAGCTAGCTATCAGGAGATTTTGGAGCACTTCATGCTTCCATCTGCTGAAAAGTTTTATGGAGATTTTTCAGCACGACCTGGCACCTGCTCACAGTGCCAAAACCACTGGTAAATGGTTTACTGACCATGGTATTACTAGGGGTGTCGAAATTAATCGTTTCTTCTACGGTGCACCGCGATGCAGACGAGGACGATTCGGTATCGGTTAAGTAATAGACCATAACCGGTTATAATGTACTGACGCTTTTCTGACGTCATTTGTCGTCGCGGTAGCCGGTAGCATACACTGGCAGAGGGAGGCGAGACGCGAGTGCGAATTAAACATTCTTTCTTACATACATTTACATACATACATTACATGCGCATGCAAGTTACATGCGCTTTTTGAGGCACACACACGCAAGGTCTCGCTCTCTCCCTCTCTGCTGTGCGCGCGCTACACGGTTTGAACATACATTCACGTAGCCTTTCGGGAGAGTGGATACATTTCCCGGGACAGTATTACTGTGCTCAATTGGCCTGCCAACTCTCCTGACCTGAACCCCATAGAGAATCTGTGGGATATTGTGAAGAGAAAGTTGAGAGACGTTATATATATATGTTTGTATTGACCATTGATGGAGCATCAGATTTTGTGTGAAAATAAATCTTATAAATTAATAAATCCACACACGGGGTAAAACTAGCATGGGACAAAACGCACAAATCATTTATACAAATACTTTAGCTAAAATAATATGTTTTTAATGATCTCTACGTTAATATTGTTCAAAACAATCACTTGAGCAAAGTTTGTACTATGTTCTGTTTATTTTGATAAATAAAATCATTTGTTTTTGTTCAATAAATATAGGCTACTGTCATTAAAATATGTGTTCTTTCTATCCTCTTGTGTTATATGGATATATTCTGTAGTGAAAATCTCTTTTAGGCCACTGATTACCACTTGATGCCCTGAATTTGGCTTACTGTACTACCGTCCTGTAATAGAACAACAATTTTGTGAAGAAAAAAAACCCCAACATCTCTGCTAATACAGGACAGTTTTCACACCTATTTTGTGGATAAGATGTCATCTAACATTATGAATATTCTTTTGTTTTCTTTTAGATTTTCACGGTTGGATCATTCACCACATAAAAAAAAAACTTTCCACAATCCTCATTCACATGCACTGTTTGTACAGATGTGTGATTGGCGAGGTTTTCTCTTTGGTTGATTTTGTCAGACAGGATGATCGTTGTGCTGATGAATGAAGGGAAGATGTGACTCTCTGTCTGTGCTGATGACATATGGGGTTTCACTACCACACCTGAAATCTGTCATGTAAATACAATCTTGTAAAAACATGAACGACATTGTAACCATTAAATGTACCACTGATCCTTTTTTCTTCTACTTCTGCATGGCTATTTGTTCTGTCGGTGCAATCAAAAAACAGTCCTCACCGCTGAAGTAACAAGGATATGTTGTGTCTGGCTTGGAAGAAGAATGGAGTCTTTTCTTGCTGTTATTTGCTGTTCAGTAGCAGAACCCTGATTTGAGAAGGACAGACACAAACTCGGTCATTAGAGTTTGGACTCACTTGTACAGGACTTTCTCTGCTTCTTGCTTCTAGGTAAGTTTCCTCTCATGGTTCTGACGGCATTATTTTGAAAACTATTTCTATTCAGCATTATTGATAACAAAAAATGACAGTAAAGATGTTAATAATCACTTCTATAGTTCAAATAAATGTTGTATTATTTAACTGAAAAAAAGTTATGCATTCTAGAGTTCAATTTTTATCATGTTTCTGCTGAATGTCCCATTGGTGTGACCAACTTCAAACTGATTCATCCATCCATAAACTTAGTTTCTCATAGTTTTTGTCAAACCTTTGTTCTTGTGCCAATTCTACACTTAAACAGTTTGATGAAGCTCCCAGATGAGTCTCTTAAACTAGATATTGTCTTCATTAGATCCTTTTAGCTTTCTTCTTTAAAGAAAGGAACTGAATTTAGCCTTTACTTGTCAAAAGAATAATAGACCTTACAAAAAGTAGTATTGAAAAGGTTTTTTTCGGGAAACCAAAATTGGACTTTAGAAATGTGAATACTCAATGCTTCAGGAAATTACAGTTTATTGCAATTTTCCCTCTTTGTTAAAACAAAAATGTACTATGCGTATATTTTCAAATCGCACTTAGAATGATTTTGTGACACAATATGCAATGAGTAATGACTGCGAAAAATGGAGCTTTCACTTATTTTGGATGATTTTGCAACTGAAAACTTTACGTTTCTTCAGAAATTTGAATTCCAAACTTCTAAATGACAGTGTATTAAATTAACAACACAGAGCTGCATTAAGCCTTTTTGGCTGATAAGAGCTTATTAATTTCAGTAAGTGATATCATAAACCTAATAAAATAGCACTTTTGCAATCATTCTCTCCCATGATCTGTTCAGCAGCACACAGGGGGACGTGATGTCTCATATCCGTATATTTGTGCTCCTCTGCACCTTCCTGGTGATTTTCTTCTGTGCAGCAGGTAAGACCTCACTTCTGCCATCTGCTGATGTGATTAACCATTCTTAAGTATTTATTTGATTTATTACTTATTTAGTCTGTTCCAGCTTTAGCCAGATCCAATAACACCACCGGACTAAGCAGTCCAAACTTTTGGCCAGCAATTCTGGCTAAAAGCATTATGGGACTTAATTACACAGGCCTTTTGCCAATAAAAGTTTAAAACTAACTGAAGTAACTAAATGTTATGTAAGAGTGCTGTATCAGTCGAATCAGCACATACTGTACTTCACTCTGTTGAAATGGTTGGTCAGTTGAAGGTTATTCCTTTGGAAATGCTTGATTGGCTTTGCAGCAGTCTTAAATATTTGAGATTCTCTCATTGATGAGAAATGATGTCTTCTCTCATTGTGTGTGTGTGTGTGTGTGTGTGTGTGTGTGTGTGTGTTTTGAGAGCTATAAAAGAAACGTCTCGGTTACGTATGTAACCCTCGTTCCCTGAGTAGGGAACGGAGACGTTACGTCGGATGACGACGAATGGGGTTTCGCTTAGAAAGCCTATCAGCTTTGAGTATTACAAAACGAGCCTATGGCAAAGAAATGCCATGGGTCTGCGGAATTTGCATGACGTAACTCCGCCCCACCTCATGGGTATAAAAGGAGGAAGTCCGCAACAGCAGTTTATGTTTCTTCGCTGAGGAGCCAAGACTGAGCTCAGGCGATCCCCGCGGTACAGCGGAAAGTGGCAGGCAGACGTAACGTCTCCGTTCCCTACTCAGGGAACGAGGGTTACATACGTAACCGAGGCGTTCCCTTTCGTTGTCACTCCGAGTTACGTCGGATGACGACGAATGGGGTTACCAGTCTAATCACGCCACCTTCTCAGCTGTCTTCCAGTGCCCTGCGTAAATCGAGGTCCCTGACATAGAAGGACTCAATTTAACACAGGAATACCAAGGTACACTGGGAAGCATATCCCAAGCTAGGGGAAGTATGCAATTAATGCCAACCCAGAGGGGGGGGGGGGGGGGACTTAGAGAATACACATATGACCCGAAGGAAACATATGGAGAACACTGGGGTGTCCAGCCGCAGGTGGAATATTTCAACCCCAGGGGTGGCAAGGTGGCTTGCCAAGGGAAAGACACATGCTCAGAGAGGCTTACAGTGGAAATACACATGTGGGGGTCGCTCAGGGGAGGGACCATGCACACGGGAGGCACCTAGCCGACGCGCAGGCAAGAGACACTGGCGCCGACGTCAGGAGTGCTGGAGGAACTCAGGGCTTTCGGGGAAGCTCACCTGAGGAGAATATCGCACGTATCCAGTCCGTGGAGTGGAATGGCGAGCAAGCGAAGACACCTGAGCGGGTCCGGTACTAGCTAGTTGAAGCGAGTACATGGAAGGACACTGGCTCCACTCGGAGATTATAGAATCTGGCGAATGTGTTAGGTGTCGCCCAGCCTGCAGCTCTGCAGATGTCTGTTAGCGAGGCGCCATGCGCTAGAGCCCAAGAGGATGCCACACTCCGGGTGGAGTGGGCCGTCACACCAAGGGGGCACGGTCGACCTTGCTGCTGGTATGCCAAAGCAATGGCGTCCACTATCCAGTGAGACAACCTTTGCTTGGAGAGAGCCTTTCCCTTCAGCTTCCCACCATAACAGACAAAGAGCTGGTCTGAGGTCCTGAAACACTGCGTCCTGTCTACAAAGGCGCGAAGAGCGCGTACTGGACAGAGCAGTGCCAAGGCTGGGTCTGCCTCCTCCGGGGGCAGCGCTTGCAGGTTCACCACCTGGTCCCGAAAGGGAGTGGTAGGAACCTTGGGCACGTATCCAGGCACGCTTCGTCGACGGAGAATGCGTGCAGGTCCCCTACCCTCTTGATGGAGGCCAGTGCAACCAGGAGCGCTGTCTTCATTGACAGGAACTTAAGCTCAACTGATTGCAGGGGCTCAAAGGGAGCACTCTTCAGGGCAGTTAGAACCACTGAGAGGTCCCAAGAGGGAACGAGAGGAGGGCGAGGAGGATTTAGTCTCCTCGCTCCTCTCAGGAACCTGATGACCAGGTCGTGCTTCCCTACCGACTTACCTTCGACGGGGTCATGATGTGCGGCAATGGCGGCAACATAGACCTTAAGGGTGGAGGGAGACAGCCTTCGCTCCAACCCTTGCTGAAGGAAGGAAAGCACAACGCTGATCGAGCATCTCCGGGGGTCTTCTCGGTGAGAAGAGCACCAGTCGACGAAGAGGTTCCACTTCAACGCATAGACGTGTCTCGTGGACGACGCTCTAGCGGAAGTGATGGTAGCCGCCACCGCTGGTGGAAGGGTACTCAAACCTACCTCGAGCCGTCCAGGAGCCACACGTGGAGGCTCTAGAGATCGGGGCGAGGGTGCCACAGGGTGCCCCGTCCCTGAGAAAGAAGGTCCTTCCTCAGAGGAATGGGCCAGGGAAGTGCTGTCGCGAGGAGTGCAAGTTTGGGGAACCAGGTCCGGCCGGGCCAATACGGCGCGACCAAAATGACCTGCTCCTCGTCCTCCCTGACCTTGCGCAAGGTCTGCGCAAGAAGGCTCACTGGGCGAAACGCATATTTGCGGCCCGGCGGCCAGCTGTGCGCCAGTGCATCCGTGCCGAGCGTGCCCTCGGTCAGGGAAAAATACAGGGCGCAATGGGTCGAGTCGTGATAGGCAAACAGATCTATCTGTGCGTCCCCGAACTGGTCCCAAATCAGCTGAACCGACTGGGGATGGAGTCGCCATTCTCCAGGGAGGGGCTGAAGCCGTGAGAGCTCGTCGGCTGCACAGTTCAGGGCTCCGGGAATGAAAATGGCTCGAAGCGACCTCAGATGCTTCTGACTCCATAGGAGGAGGTGGCGGGCGAGTTGTGACATACGGCGGGAGCGTAGACCACCTTGATGGTTGATGTACGCTACAGTAGCGGTATTGTCTGAGCGGACTAGTACGTGTTGACCCCTGAGGTTCGACCACGGGGTGAGGAACTGACGGCAGGTCGGAGTAACTGGTACTCGGAGCGTGCCTTGTTTCCATGCCCACCTCGGGACTCGGTCGCGAAGCCAAAGCTGAAGCGGTCTCATATGAAGCAATCCGAGCGGCGTGACCGCGGCTGCAGATGCCATATGCCCCAGGAGCCTCTGAAAATGTTTCAGTGGAACCGCACTCTTGCTCTTGAGATGTCTCAGGCAAGTCAGCAGTGACTGCGCGCGCTCGCTCGTAAGCTGCGCGGACATGGCGACCGAGTCGATGTCCATACCGAGAAAAGAGATCCTCTGCACGGGGCAAAGTTTGCTCTTCTCCCAGTTGACCCGAAGGCCCAGACGAGCTAGGTGCCGGAGCACTAGGTCCCTGTGTTCGCAAACCTGATCTCGAGAGTGAGCTAGGATCAGCCAGTCGTCGATATAACTCAGGATGCGAACCCCATGTTCCCGAAGGGGAAAAAGGGCAGCCTCGACGACCTTCTTGAAGGTGCGAGGAGACAGGTCTAGCCCGAAAGGGAGAACCGCGTACCGGTATGCCTGCCCCTCGAAAGAAAACCGTAGGAACGGTCTGTGTCGAGGAAGAATGGAGACATGAAAGTAGGCGTCCTTCAGGTCGATCGCTGCAAACCAACCCTGGGGCCGCACGCATTCGAGAACGCGTTTGGCGGTGAGCATCTTGAACGGCAGCCTGTGAAGGGAGCGGTTCAGTACGCGCAAGTCCAGGATTGGCCGTAACCCACCGGTTTTCTTGGGGACAATGAAGTAGGGGCTGTAGAACCCGGACCTCATCTCGGCTGGAGGGACAGTCTCGATTGCACCCTTCGCCAGCAGGGTGGCAATCTCTGCTCTCATGACGGGGGCATTGCCACCGACCAAAGAGGAGCGGACTCCCCTGAAGCGGGGAGGAGACCGTGCGAACTGAATCGCAAGCCGAGCCTGACGGAACGCGCGATCCAGCGGGACAGACGGGGAAGCTCTAGCCAGGCTCCCAGGAACTGAACCGGCGGGATCACGCGACGACAGGCGTCCCCCCGGAGGGGCAGCGAAGCGGAGTAACTGGCCCAGACGTGGACGGCATAGCGGCCCGGTGTGGGGGCACAGTTAGCAACCGTGCCCTGGCAGAGGGGGCCAGGGGAGGACCATGCTGGTCGTCCCGCGGGGGCCTGCTCTGCCAGGGGTCTGGCGACAGAGGGGGACAGGGGCGAAGCGGTCCGTGGACGGCACGCCGTGTCAACCACCTCTGGGACAGAGGGGGACGAGGAGAGCACGGCTAGAGGGCGGCGCTCTGTGTCGTCCGAGAACTCTGTGTGCTCAGAGACGGGAGAGTCAGTTCTTTGCGAATAAGGATTCTTCCCCGGCCCTCCACCGGGGAAAGGAGTGGTCCTGCTCCCAACTCCTGGAAAGAACTGAGTCCCATCTCTGAGGAGCCCCTCTCAAGAGCGCCACCTAACCCGGCGCGTAGCGGGGGTCGGGGCTGGAGAGGGCTGTGGCGTCCGGCCGCGGCCTCCAGAGCCGGCCCGGGTGAACGGGCAGGGAGGGAGCCGCGGGAGGGCGCCCTTGGCGGTGGGCAGACCGAGGGATCTGAGCGGACGGCGGGGCCGTCGGGACAGAAGTCTGCTCATGGACCGGCACCGCCGAAGAGGCCGACCTGGGATATGGGAATGTCGGACAGACGGGTCCGCGCAACATCCAGCACATCAAACAGGTACGGCCACCGAATGGTGAGCATCACCTGACCCAGGGAGCGTACGGCCACTTTCGTCGCTCGGAGAGCAAGGTTAGTGGCGCCTGCAGCTCAGTGAAGAGCCCTCGGTCAGTCCCGCCCTCGTGCAGGTCCATGAGCATCTGGGTCAGGTAGACCAGCAGAATGACCATGGCACGCAGTGAGGCGGCCGCCAGTCCTGTGGCGCTATAGGATCTCACCACAACAAGACGAAAAACTACAGGCCACGGACGGGTGCTTAGGATTGCGCCGAGAAGAAGCACTCTGAGGACACGTAGCATCGCAACAGAGCGTTCAGCCGGGGGAACCCCAGTGTACCCACGGGCAGCGGCCCCATCGAGGGGAGGAAAGGCGGATGAGATCAGCGAACGGCCCCTGATCTCATCATGCACGTCCGGGAAGAACGGTATTGGGGTTTGCCGTGGACGAGGGTCGGCGGCCTCACCCAAAAACCAATCGTCCCGGGAAAGCATGGCCGTCATCTCCGGATCACACTCGACGAGTCGTCACTTCCAGGAAAATCAAACCCACCTAGTGAAGCTGCTACAAACATAATATCATCCTCTGTAGCTTCAAATGAAACACACGGGCCACCAGAGGGTAGACCCGTGGGAATCACCTGTTCACTAGCGGGCACCGTCATTGAAGAGGGGGGCTGGGGTCGCGGACACATAGTCGGCGCCTTGTTCCAGACCGAAACCCTCAGGTCACCCTGGCCACCAGCCGAAGATCGGGGGGTGGATGAGGGGACTCTCACTCATGTGAGTTCACCGAGTCTCGACCTTAATGACGCGATGATCATGTTTCCATGGAGAAAACATGAGTCATCCACGAGCGCTGCTCTAGCAAGATCAAGCCCAAACATACTAGACAACGCTCGTGCCCATCAGAGTCCGATACCAAGCTGCCGCACCATTCTTTTTTTTTTTTTTTTTTTTTTTTTTTTTTGAAATGCACGGGCGAGCCGTCTTTAAAAAGACGTGCCGCGTGCAAGCTCTTTTAGTGAGAGAAAACTCAAGTGTTGAAGCACCCGGGGAGACACGCACCGACTGGCAGACCACTGCAACAGATCAGCAGGAAGCACGCGCTCGCCGTAGATCGCCGTCACACCAACACTCGAGGTACTCGTTTGTAAAGCTGACAATTCAGAGATGGCTTGTGCTGAGAAGAATACACTTGGCTCCGAAGCGAAAACATAAACTGCTGTTGCGGACTTCCTCCTTTTATACCCACGAGGTGGGGCGGAGTTACTTCATGCAAATTCCGCAGACCCATGGCATTTCTTTGCCATAGGCTCGTTTTGTAATACTCGAAGCTGATAGGCTTTCTAAGCGAAACCCCATTCGTCGTCATCCGACGTAACTCGGAGTGACAACGAAAGGGAACATACAGTATTTGTGCCCTGGGGACACAAGTAACTTTAAACCCTGTGGACTTAAAAATAAATAATACATTTAAAAAAAAAAAAGCATTTTTTGGTACAGAATAATTTGTTGACGCCACAACAGAGGGACAGTTGTTTGTGTAAAATTGATAGGAACAATTTTCAGGCAATAAATAATGAAATTTATTTCACTTAAAGGTGCATTGTGTAATATTTCTGAGGATCTATTGACAGAAATGCAATATAAGATCCATAACTATGTTTCCAGTGGTCTATAAAGACCTTGCATAATGAACCGTTGTGTTTTTATTACCTTAGAATGAGACATTTATATCTCCATAACCGCGGGCACCCCCTTCTATGGAGGTCGACATGTTGTGTCGTCATGTTTCTACCGTAGCAGAGAGCGAACAAACGCTACAGAGCGCATTTCGTCACTACCTTGTAAACTTAGTTTTCAGTGGTGTATAAAGACCTTACTTAATGAACCGTTATATTTGTGTTACCTTAGAATGAGCAGTTTCTATCTACATACACCACGGATCCCCTTACATTGAAATGCGCCGACATGTTTCTACAGTAGAATCAGAATCAGAAAGAGCTTTATTGACAAGTGTGCTTGCACACACAAGGAATTTGTTTTTGGTACTGAGGCTTCCAGTGGACATATACAAATACAAATACAACAAGAAACATAATACTACAAATTATAAGAATAAAAAATAAAAATATAAATATATGAGAATAAAAGTATCACATTTGGGTTTAGTCAGAATAGACATTTTCAGATTTACAGATTATGAACATATTTACAGTGTTTTGAATATTATAAATGAATAAATCTACATAAAAGTATCACCTGAGTTGTAGGGTATTGCACTAAACAGTGGGAGTATTGCACTTAAAGCATATGCCTTGGGAGGAGTGTTAACTGTTCAGGAGGGAAATGGCCTGTGGGAAGAAACTGTTCCTGTGCCGAGATGTTCTTGTGGCCAGTGATCTGAGTCGCCGTCTTGACGGTAACAGTTCAAACAGGAGGTGTCCAGGGTGAGTGGAGTCTGTGATGATTTTACCTGCTCTCTTCCTCACTCTGGAAGAGTACAGGTCCTGGAGGGTTGGCAGGGCGGCACCAATGATCCTCTCCGCAGTCCGGACTGTCCGTTGTAGTCTCCTGATGTCTGATTTGGTAGCTGAACCAAACCAGACAGTGATGGAAGTGCATAAGACAGACTCAATGACGGCTGAGTAGAACTGAATCAGCAGCTCCTGTGGCAAGTTGAACTTCCTCAGCTGGCGAAGGAAGTACAGTCTCTGCTGGGCTTTTTTCACAATGGAGTCAATGTGATTGTCCCACTTCAGGTCCTGAGAGATGGAAGTGCCCAGGAACCTGAATGACTCCACTGCTTCCACAGTGCTGTTCATGATGGTGAGTGAGTGGGGGGAGTGCTGGGCTGTTCCTTCTGAAGTCCACGATCATCTCCACTGTTTTGAGCGTGTTCAGCTCAAGGTTGTTATAACTGCACCAGACAGCCAGCTGTTCAACCTCCAGTCTGTAAGCAGACTCGTCACCGTTTCGGATGAGACCGATGACAGTGGTGTCGTCGGCAAATTTCAGGAGCTTGACAGTGGAGTCTTTAGAAGTGCAGTCATTAGTGTATTAGGAGAAGAGCAGTGGTGAGAGAACGCACCCTTGAGGGGCGCCAGTGCTGGTGGTGAGAGTCCTGGATGTGAGTTTCCCCAGTCTCACTCGCTGCTGCCGGTCCGTCAGGAAGCTGGTGATCCACTGACAGATTGAGGATGGTATGGAGAGCTGGGACAGTTTGGCTGTGAGAAGACCAGGCATGATGGTATTGAAGGCTGAACTGAAGTCCACAAAGAGGATCCTTGCATAAGTCCCTGGTCTGTCGAGATGTTGCAGGATATAATGCAGTCCCATGTTGACTGCATCATCCACAGACCTGTTTGCTCTGTAAGCAAACTGAAAGGGATCCAGCAGGGGTCTAGTGATGTCCTTCAGGTGGGCCAGCACCAGTCTTTCAAACGACTTCATGACCACAGACGTGAGAGCGACAGGTCTGTAGTCATTAAGTCCAGTGATTTTGTTTTTTTTGGGGACAGGAATGATAGTGGAGCGTTTGAAGCAGCAGGGAACTTCACACTGCTCCAATGATCTATTGAAGATCTGCGTGAAGACCGGGGCCAGTTGGTCAGCACAGGCTTTTAAACAAGCAGATGAGATGCCGTCTGGGCCTGAGGCTTTCCTAGTCTTCTGTTTTTTGAAGACTCGGCTCACGTCCTCCACACAGACCTTAAGCTCAGGTTGGATGGTAGGAGGGGGGAGTAATGGGAGTGCAGGAGGTGATGGTGAATGTGTGAAGTGCAGGTCAGAGCCGGTGTGTGGTGTGCATGAGGGCTTTTCAAACCTGCAATAAAATTAGTTTAAATCATCAGCCAGGTGTTGATTGTCCACAGATCGGGGGGATGGTGACTTGTAGTTGGTGATGTTCCTGAGGCCATTCCAGACTGATGATAGGTCGTTGGATGAAAACTGTTTTTTCAGTTTATCAGAGTAGCTTCTTTTAGCAACTCTGATCTCCTTTGTCAGTCTGTTTCTGGCCTGGTTATACAAGATTTTATCCCCACTTCTGTAGGCATCCTCTTTGGCATGACGAAGGTGTTTGAGTTTCCCAGTAAACCATGGTTTATCATTAGTAAATGATAAGAATGTCCTGGTAGGAATGCATGTATCCTCACAGAAACTTATATATGATGTTACAGTATCTGTGAGCTCATCCAGATCGTTGGTAGCAGCTTCAAAAACAGTCCAATCAGTGCAATCAAAGCAGGCCTGTAGATTCTGCTCTGCTTCATTAGTCCATATTTTTACAGTCCTTATTACAGGTTTAGCTGATTTCAGTTTCTGCCTGTAGGTCGGTATGAAATGAACCAAACAGTGATCAGAGAGCCCCAAAGCTGCTCGTGAAACGGAGTGATACGCATCTTTTATTGTGGTGTAACAGTGGTCCAGTATATTACTGTCTCTGGTGGGACATGTAACGTGCTGTCTGTATTTTGGTAGTTCACGGGAAAGATTTGCCTTGTTAAAATCCCCAAGAATGATTAAAATAGAGTCAGGATACCTTTGTTCTGTTTCAGCTATTTGTTCAGCCAGCTGTTGTAGCGCCGCGCTCACGCACGCGTCTGGAGGGATGTAAACATTCACGAGAATGAAAGAGGAAAACTCCCGAGGCGAGTAGAAAGGTTTACAGTTTATGAAATGTGCCTCTAAATTAGGAGAGCACATCTTCTTCAGTGTTGTTATATCTGAACACCAACTTTCGTTAATGTAGAAACACAATCCACCACCTCTTGTTTTCCCCGTTAGCTCCACGATGCGATCCGCTCGGAACAGCTGGAAGCCCGGCAGATATATTGCGTTGTCCGGTATGGCTTCACTCAGCCAGGTTTCAGTGAAGCACAGAGAAGCAGAGTTTAAAAAATCCTTGTTAGTACGGGTGAGGAGAAGAAGTTCGTCTGTTTTGTTAGGAAGGGATCGGAGATTCGCGAGATGAATACTGGGGTGTGCAGTGCGCAGGCCGCGCTCGTGGAGTTTAACCACCGCGCCGGCTCGCTTCCCGCGTTTGCGTCTGACCGCGCGTTTGAACAACAACCCTGCCCCTCCGACGAGAATGTCCTGCAAGACGTCCGAATAATCAAAAACTGTAGAAAAGTTATCTGGTGTGTGTTTCCTAATGTCCAGTAGTTCGTCTTTGGTGAAACTGATAGGAAATGAATGACTAAACGCAGAACAAACAAACAAAAACAACACAATAGCTGGAGAGCCCCACACAGAGGCAGCCGTCTGCGGCGCCATCTTGGATGCCCAAAACGGACAAACGCGTTTCGTTACTATGTTGCTCTCCGTGCAAGGAAGCAAGCTTACTTCAGCGAATAAAACACTGACACAATGATGAACAAGTAACAATAATATTCGCAATTACATATAGTTTTACTGAATAAATAAGTAAACATAATTTCTTAATTTATCCTTGTAAAGAAACCTCATTGCTGAACTGGCTACTCGCTGCTGTCTCAGACGATGACATGTTTTCCTGTCGGCCACCGTAACTTTTGTTGGTTGTAATTCGTAACCTCACCACTAGATGCCACTAAAAATCACACACTGCACCTTTAAATTTGTATTATTTAACAAAAAAATATATAATAATATTTGTTTTCACTCTATTTTGATGGTCCCTTTAACACATTCTGTTCCTGTAACCTTGTACCTATATATAACTCTCATTAGAGTGTTAGTAGAGTATTAGGCCACATCCACACGAAGCCAGAGCTTTCCCTATCCAATCTTTTTTTTCCTTGTTGTATTTTTTTTTTCCGTAAACACGGCATCGTCTCAAGAAATATATGCGTACACACAAAACCACTGAAACCGACTTAAAACGATGTGGTAGACATGCCAGACCAGTATGTGGCGCTGTAATTCTGCCACAGAGATACACTAAACATGGAGAAGAAGATTTGGAGCATACGCATTGCGCGATCTATACGAACCCAACACGACAGCAAGGTGAAGACGAAGATTGCTCACCGTAGTAGCATAGCACCAGAAGATTTTGCTTTAGTAAAGCTAATAGGCTCAGTAGCTTCTGCAGCACGATCACAAGCATATAGTCCGCCATTGTTGTTGCTGTTACGTGTGACGTAGCAGTGTGTGACTAATGCTGACACGTGGTGTGATGACGTCATCGTTTCACAAAATGTACGGATTGGCCGTACACACGAAAACGCAAAGGTGTCGGTTTCAGATTTATCCACTCTGGGACCCGGTTTCAAAAAATAGCGGTTTCAGTGTCCCAAAACGCCAGATCCGTCTGGACGAAACACCAATACGATACAAAATTTGTACGTATACAGCTAAATGCGTCTCCGTGTGGACAGGGCCTTAGTAGACTGGTAGGGTTAGGGTTAGAATAAGTTGACATGTACTTGCAAATTTACTTATAGTTAGAAGAATGTCTGTTGGAGGAGCATCAAAATCAAGAGTTAGCAGATATGAAGCAGACAGTCTACTAATACTCTAATGAGAGTTAGTTGACATGTAGTTGCACAGTTACTGTCAACAGAATGTTCAAAATGGACCAGCAGTGTTATCTAATATTTTTATGATGGACTTTCATCAAATGTCTGGGACTAAAACATTTTGAAAAATAAAAAATGAACATAAATGTGCCTGAGGTAGAGGATGTACCCTTGTTGTTTCTATGTCTGGAAGGTGTTCCAGCTCACAGGGAGATCCGGGTGAAGAGGAGTCTACCGTACTGGAACCTGTGGTCCTCTGATTTCTACGGCTGGGTGGACGAGTTGCGATCTCAGAGCGGATACGACACGCTGCTGGGCTTGGCCAGAAACTACTGGGCTCACTTTCCCATTGCTGGTTTTCTAGGTTATGGAAGCACCCCAGGGCAAGAAGACCATCCAGTGCTGGAAGTTGAAGACTTAAAATAACATGCCATTGTCTTTTCCCACTGGGCTTCCTCTGTGAAAACTTTCCCCTCCATTAGATGCCTGGGTTATATCTATTACATGTCTTTTCCTTATGGAGCATCCCCTTGCGGCCTTACTCTCACCTTTCAATCATTTTTACAGGTTTTTTCTCGCTCACCATTAAAGATGTTTATTGTAAGCACAACATTAAGCACATTTTTGCAAATCAGTACAGAAATAAATGCACTTTGCGAAAGACATTTGTATTTATTTTACCAGAGTTTTGGAGCCCAAACTGTTTTATAATTACATTATTAATGTGTTATGATCGGGGCTTGACATCCTCACCCGCCAACTCGCCAAATGCGGGTGGATTTCAGCAGTGGTATGTAATGCAGTCACTACTACTAGCCACTTTGGTGGGTTGAATTTTATATATAATATATACATTTTTCAATTGCAGTCTTTTTAAAAGGCATCTGAAGTAATAAACTTAACATAACTATAGATTTTTTCGAGACTTCTCCATACTGAAATATCTGAAATGCTTCCAATACTCCAGCTGTGCTTTCTCTCTCTCATAATCTCTCCGACAGCGAGTTGACACACAAACCTGCCTCTCCTCAATCATGTGTTTCATTTGCTCCGGATGAATTTTGTTGGTGTTATGGGCTTGAATTTCGTCATGGGATTGCGTGTATTGCTCTTAATTTGACTCATTACCGCAGATTTTTTGCTCACACACTTTGCCCACACATAAAGCCGCCTCTCAGTACTAAATTGAGTTCTTTTTCTCTGCTTATTGTGCTTAAACAGTCAAATACACACAAAATAATGACAAAATGCCTGTCTTGGTGAGTATTCACGTAAACACAGTCAGTTATGTTTTAAGTGAACGTAAATAGTCCAGAAAAAAAATGCATGTGCAACAGTACAATGGGTCTGTGTGTCAGATCTTAAAGTGACAGCAGCCTAATATATCTGCTGACAAATAATTAGAGAATATTAAAAATATCTAAATGGCATTTTTTCCCCATGGTATCAATGTCAAAATTGTGGCTAATGAAAATGCTGAGTGGCTAGTAACTTTGGAAAACTGCTAGCCTCAGTCGCTGGTGAGCAAAAAAGTTAATATCAAGCCATGGTTATGATAATATAACAATATTCTCCAATTTAGTCATGCTTTGATACCAGTGACATACAAATTACAATAAATATACTGTAGCAAATTGGCTCAAAGGGTAATATGAATAATTAAGCATATAATTAATAATTAATTATACATATCTGGATCAATTGTAAGAATTAGATTGAAGTATTAACAATAACATTACAATCAATTAACCTGTTTGTCTAGCGAACACTCTTTAATAATTAATTGTATAACTCAGCCCAATTTTCATGAAATTAAGATAGGATCACTTTGAAATGAAACATGATATTATATGCGGGTTAAATAAACTAGTAGTTCAATCATAAAACATGCATAAATTATTATACTATACAAAAGACAATGTAAAATACAGTAATAATGCACACAATGTCCTGGAATGCATGCCAATATATTGAAAGGTTTGTCTTTTTATGGACATTATGAGTCTGATCCAATAGGCAATGCAGTTGTGATATACGCAAAACTTGATAAACATTTTCCAACCATTTTCTTTTAACTTTTATGTTTTAAAGCTTTCATCTATAACTGAAATTTATTAAGATCTGAGTTTATATGTCCACAAAAATGCAATCATGGATCAAGAAAGTGTATTTGCTAAAAGAGAAAACTAAACGATTTAAAATGTTAAACACACAGGCCTTTAAAGATGTTTTTAAAGATGACTCTTCTTGAGATGATTTGCCATCACTGCTGTGATACAAATTGTTTTCTCACAAGCCTGAAGTCTAAAATTGTGATTTACTCCCATGCTGAGGGAAAAGTTTAGTTGCATAGTAATTGAATGGCATTAATGTTACATGGTGTGTTCTTGTTGTCTGATTTACTTGTCACGTTTCTTCATGTTCTTTTATGGCCTCCTATACAGCTCCATGCTTCTGGGTTTAATTTTCTCATCAGGCTCTGTTATCTGTCTTGAACATCCGGCTCAGAGGGCTTTCAGTGAGTCATCGTCCAATCACTTTCTCACCATTTGATCATCTTCTGCGAAATGTCATCATTTTAAGTGAATATTCCTGAGGTAAAGAAGGACATGATGACACCATTTTCACTTTTGAGCTGACTATTCCATTAAGGCTTGCCTTCACTCAAGTACTTATATGCAGCACAAATTCTCCTCCAGAATAGTCATATTGTCCCTTTTTCTCCCATTTATTTTTTATGTTTATTGTAAGTACAACATTAAGCACATTTTGGTTACACTATTGCAAGGTGTCCTTGTTACAGAGTAATTGTGCATTTAAAGGGTTATTCTACTTAAAATGAAAATTATCCCCTTATTTACTCACTCTCAAGCCATCCTAGGAGTATATTACTTTCTTCTTTCAGCCAAACACAATCAGAGTTATATTACCAAATGTCCTGGCTCTTCCAAGCTTTATAATGGGAGTGAATAGTATGAGATTTTGAAGCCCAAAAAAGAGCATCCATCCATCATCCATCCGTCCAGTAGCGTAAGCTTAGGTAAGAATAGACGCCTCTCGCGGTTCAAACATATAGGGCTGGGCAACAAACTCAAGCTCCTCTGACATTTCTCTTTAAAAATTTTCATTGTAGACTTCTAATTCGTGACCGCTTCAGCATTCGTCAATACGTCATGCGTCTGGTCAGAGGTCACTTTTCGGTCAGAACTCTCGCGTACGGAAGCCAGTGTTTCTAGCTTATAAAGTTTTAAATATGGATATTTTTCTTACAAAATTGCCTTTATTAACCCCCTGGAGCAGTATGGATTACTTTTATGATGGATGGATGCACTTTTTTGGGCTTCAATATCTCAGTTTCTATTCACTCCCATTATGAAGCTTGGAAGAGACAATATATATTTTTAATATAACTCTGATTGTGTTTGGCTGAAAGGAGAAAGTCATACACACCTAGGATGGATTGAGGGTGAGTAAACTATGGGATACTTTTCATTTTTGGTGAACTAACCGTTAAAGTACAGAGTAATATTAATTAACATCAGGTACTTATTATAGGGTTATGATTGGGTTTAGGGTTAGTTGCATGTAATTATACACAATTTATAGTTATTACTAAAGTAAAGGACACAGTAAAATAAAGTGTTACCCACATTTTGTAAATCAATGATTCAAAATGTAAGCACAGCAGTAAATACATTTTGTGAAAAGACATTTGGATTTATTTTACCAGGGTTTTGGAGCCTACAGTGTTTCATTATCACATTATTAGTGTGATGACGATATTACAAAGTAGACAATAAGCTTCCCCTTATGTGGTGGTGGTTTTGGCATGAACAGCACAGATGTGACTGTTATTTGAAATATGTGAAATATTCTCAGTATCACGCATTGCTTCAAACTGATGTTTGCTTCAAACCTTGTATACATTTTTGGACATTTCATAGGACATGTGAAATACTACAATACTAAAACAGTTTCTGCTTGATGCTTTTCCTCTTTCCATCACACTCAAACATTTGCTCTGTCACTCTGTTTAACCTGTGATTCATGATATTCAAAAGAGTATACAGTTCTTTTAAATATATTTCTGTATCGGTGAGGACATTTAACCCCATTCTCAGTATCCAATATGACTTGCTTATTAATGTCATTGTGTTTTTTATTGATGATGACACAAATTCAACATGATTTTTGCTTTTGAGTGACTATCTTCTTGCATTCAATCATGTAATGCCTAACAGCCAATTCATTTCTCTGGTAAATACTACTGAAGAGATAATTTTAGCAGGAAAGTCAATATTGAATACATTTCCCTTCAAGTTTTGCATTATGTAAAATAAGGCAATCTTGCCTGCCAGAGAGGAATGGTGAAAAATGGAACATTCACAGCATTGACCACATTTTCATGAAATGTGGTCCTTGCTGTGAATTGCATGGAAATTCAATTTGTGAAATAAAAATCATTACTTTTCCTTCCAGACTGTGTTTCCTTTTATCAGAGTGATGCAGTTCTGAAAGTCACTTAGTTATGCATGAGCAAGAATATTTAAAGTATTTAGATTCTGAAAATCACTGACTTTAAGCAGACCAAACATTCACTTATGCAAAGTTAGGATATTTCCAGTTTCAATAAGTAGTTTGTGTCTGCCAGTCAGTCTACATCACATATTCTGCTATCATCTCTTCTCAAAAGAGCACAATGCAGTTGGTACATTTTACATTTCTAGAATACATTTTGATGTGTGATATTATACACAATGTTTCATATGAGACATCACCTCAAAGTGAAATTAAACTATCCTGCTGCACTGAAAGGCTGGTCTCTAAAAACATGCAGAGTGCTAGAAAGAAGACAATAGCTTTGGGAAGAAACACATGATATTAAAAAAACCCACTAAGACAACACTCCAGATAATTATCACAATCCAAGCTTCAACCACTTGTCTTTAATTAAAATAGCATTGGAAGGAAATTACTAACAGTGATTCATCAGATACACAATATAATACTCTAGAAATCCATGCATATTCACAATCACTAATCTGAGCACTTAAATAGAGCAAGTGAAGCAACAACTCAACTATGCAGAACATAAACTCTTCACTGCATCAAACTCATCATCAGGAATCAAAGTGCTATTATATGAATATGATGCTGTTTGCATAATCACAAAATCTGCCTTGCTTTACCTTCCAGTAATCCACAATAAATCAAAGGAGCCATCTTTTTTTCCCCCACCTAAACAATAAATGAATCTCAGGATCTGGCAGTCTGATACATGTCCTTCTCATACTGGTGATACGTTTTATTAACGTTACTGGAATAACTTTTTGTTATTTCTTTCTTTTGGCTGAACCATGCCTGAACTTTCAGCCAAATTTCTGGAACGTTCCCTGTTAGCTGTGTGGGTAAATGCCTGTGCCCAGTTTCTGTTATCAAGGAACACCATGGGAAGTGTCTTAAATGAATAAAGTGGACAGGGACATGAGTCATGACATCCCTCTGCTGATACTCCCACTCATGCAAGCCCATATAATCCTGTAGTCAGAAAAATACTCCAACAAGGTGTCTCGGATTTCCTCGGTCACAGCTAACAACCAGCAAATTAGTGTGAGCTTGTACTTCTCCTCCTTCACCCTCTGGGTTTGTAGACTTAGCCTTCTGACCACAAACTGCCATTGCCTGTTTCCAGGCCCATAGGGGGGTCGGCTTGACGAAAGGGGCCAACTTCACCTCCATAATCTGAAACAAACAGTTCCTACAACTCTGTTCAGTCCAAACAACTCCAAACCACACATGCATCTGACAGATCACAGTCTGCATGAACTGATGCAAAACTAATCTTGATTTGCACATGATTTTTGATCAGTACATGATTGCAATTTTGATTCATTTTGCACAAAGTTGAAGTAAGTTGTGGATGAAACAAAGATTATTGGATTCAGTGTGTTGCTTCCTGTTTCTTTGTAGTTATTTGTGAAAGTTACGAGCAATTTCTGAGTGAAATTTGTTTAAACTAATCATTCAAAGTAGATCCTACACCATTTTTTCAAATCCTAAAAGCTAGTGAACCTTGAGGGTTTGGTCATTTAAAGTTTTTGGCAACAGTTACCTAAACTCAAAATGATTCAAAATGAAGAAGGCTTAAAGGAAGTCAAACTAATCAACATTTGAAGTGGATTAAAAGACTTAATCAAAGTTGTCCTAAAACAAGAACGGGTATTGTATGTATAACTTTGATGAAACTAGGTTTTGATCCACTTCAAATGTTGACTACTAAAGAATCAAGGGCTGCAACTCCATTGAATGTGGAAAACTACTCGCGCTGCACATGTGTATTCGCTTAAATTTACAAGGAGATAGGGTGTTTCTGGTAAGCGAGTTACAGTAATTTGCCAGCTGCTGAGTCTGTTGGGAATGTTTGCGTGGGCTTCCCTCGGGCTCTCTCTCCTCCTCTCTCCTCCCTGCACGTTTGCATGCAGACCAGCGCCGTTGTGCAAATCGACGGAGAAGAAGACAAGAAGTCATGGTTTCTGAGAAGTTTTACCTGCGCCTGCTCACCTTTGTCGCCCTTCTGACTGTACTGGCTCTCTCAGGTCATTTTTTCCTCTCTTTTTTTCTTGTTCATTCTTGCACTTTGCACCTCACAGGTTTTTTTTTCTTGTTTAAAAGTGTCTGCTAAAATGTGCTTGCTCTCTAGTTATGTCTGAAGTCTGAATGTGGGTGATTTCACTCTGAATTGAAATGGAAAGTTGGGAAAGTTCAGTAAATGTAATGTGCGCAGAATTTTTTTTTCTTTGTCATTTTTTCAGGGTGAATGTGTATCATTTTTTTCACTTCACAGCATGTTAAATGTGTGAATGGAACACTAGAGCGAGTAAACAGCTGGAGAGATTCTTGGAGTTTTTTCAGGAGTTTTTGGACTGACATGAAATCTCTGCAGTCGTATATGTCGCACTAAAAGTAACAGAAGCTCCTGAAATTGACGTCTTCTTGCAGGTTGTTAGGACCATTTGTTTTTCATCTTTGCATAGGCTTGTTATAGTTTATGATCTCCCTCCCTCCCCCTATCTAGTGTCCGATTGTGTCACACTTTCCACAGAGAGTTGGAATGCATGAGAAACTGTTCAGTCCTTGAAGGCTTGAAAATACTGAACGTAGTTGAATGTTCTTCACTTTTTTTCGAAGGATGTTCATTTGTGATACTATTTTGTCTTTTTGTACTGTACTGTTTTGTACTGTTGAGAGTTTAAATGAGATGTTTTGTAGGCTCGATTATTACAGCAAGCTGCACGATGACAATGTTTGAGGTATTACGGGATGGTCATTTGTTTAAATAATGTTAAAAATAATTAAGTAATATTATGTCCATATACTAAGCTATTTAACCAAAAACTAACCACCATGATAAAAGAAGGTAAAACAGAAAACCACATGATGAATCGGAGTTCATAATAAGTGGCCTATTGGTAAAACATTTTTTTTATTTTTATAAATGCACAGGATCATCATACACACAAACACCATCAGGATAACATACAATACTAAAATAATGCAATAAACATGAAATAAATAATAGGAAATCTAACAGAAAAAAGTTCATTCCCAATAAAAATGAGACGAAATGAAATTATTTATATAAAAAATATAATCACATTTTACGTGATCCTTTGTTTTTCACAATAAATTACACAGTATTTTACAGTAAAAATATGTTACATTTTTCACTGTATATGGTAAGGTAACTTACAGGTAACCAATTAAAGATTTTTGTACTGTATCATTTTTACTGTGAATATACAATTTTTACTGTGTATTTAAATTGATCAAATTCAGTTTGTAATATTTTCTAGATGTTGCTAGTGAGAACACCCTGGAAAAACTCTTGATGAAAAAAGGTGATTTTTTTAAATTGCATGTTTTATTTTGTCAGCAACAAAAACAAAATCACCAAAAGAGTGGTGCATGTATGACGTCACTTTGTAGGCCAACCAGCAATTATCATCACGCTGGTTCCCTCGACAAAAACCCAGTAGGATTTTCCCACAAGCTTTTGGAATTTCGCCTAAAACAAGAACTAAATCAAAACTCTTTGATCAAAAAAAAGTTTATAATACTTGCCCGTTTTGTCAATCAAGGTAATTATCACAGATGAACACAACTTTTATACATTCTGAAGCCTAAATACAGTCGCCAGAAGTAAAAAGCTCAAGGTAGGATATAAACGAACAACACCACGGTCCCACGAATTCAATGTCATCACCCTCCGACAACTCTTTCAGTTTTTATCTAAAAACATTTTCCATGAAGGTTTGAGTTAGAATAGTTTATAAGAGCACAGTTATTAGCCAAATGAGCCTGTAAAAGCAGACTGAGTTTACCTGTTCAGCGTGATGACCGACAGCCTCTAGTCCCATTTAGCCATTTGTTAGCAACCGCCTGTTTAAAGACACATAACAGCTTAAAAAAATCATGAGTGCAGTAATATTGATGTATTTTATGTCGTAGAATAAAACGTGAAAGTGTCTTGAGCTTGTGTTCACTACAGACCTTTCAGCCATTTAACCAAAACCCCATTCAAAAAACCCATTGACGTCGGGACGATGGAACCGGAAGTACTAAAATGCTAACCTGCTTCCGCGTTTTGGCCTACACAGTGATGTCATACCTTCACCACTCTAAACCCCACCCGTGGGTGTGCTTTATCCATATTTGTGTCCTCCTGTCCCGTTGCTTTGTCTCCCACTAGTGGATGCTGATGTAAAGCCAGCTTCAGCTGTGGCTGTGACTCCCTCCAAGGCCAAACAGTTCCTGGCCTCCCTTAAAAGGCCCAGAAGAAACCTGTGGGACCGCAGCCGGCCTGACGTTCAGCAGTGGATCCAACAGTTCATGTACATGGGCTTTGATGAAGCAGTGAGTACTTGTGTCAGCTTTTAATATACCATAACACATTTTCATTTATAGAAGGTCTTAAAATAGCTTCAGGTATAGCTACACCTTTATGTCATATGTCACTTCTACACACACTAACATGAATGTAAGACAAAATTGTGCCAGAATTTAAGACAAAGTTAAGGCAAACACATAAGAAATCTCTGTCCAGATGTGTTTAAGAACTTTAAAATACTTCATGATACTTCATGAAGATACTTCATGGATACATCATACAATACTGTATCTGTATATTTTGCTTCTTTATCACCCTCATGTTTCAAGTCAGTTTGTTTTTCCAGCCTGCATCTGAAGGGATTGATGTTGCTTGCACAAAAATAAAAATAAAAAAAATTGCCAACTCTGGCCCTCGAGATCCACTTTCCTGCCAAGTTTAGCGCCAATCAAACACACCTCAACAAGCTTATCAAGGTGCCCAGAACGTAAATAAATAAGTAAAAATAAATAAATAAATAATGGGCATGAAATATTGATTTGTGTGGCAATTAGCTTGTAACTGTGGACGCCCAAAACATAAGCACATCTATATGCAGGAAACAGCGGTCAGTCAGTTATAGAGGGTTGCATAAGATCTTGTAAACATAAAGAAAATTTGACTGCTGAATGTCGTAATTGACCAGTCAGAATCAAGAATTCCTCAGGCCCGTTCGATTTAGTTGAATCAAATACCATTTGGGATTGACCTGTTGCAAAAAGGCTACAGCCAACTTAAGGTCCAACTTTTTATAAAATTGATGTACATTTGAATAATTCCAAAGTTAATTTGTGTGTGTGTCTGTGTGCATGTGATATCAATTTTGACCTCTCTTAATGCTCTACCTTAATGCAGTTCAAACATAAAGGTCTTCACCAAAAGTCCTTCTCTGTCCTTGAGGGATTGAAGCCAGCTAACAAGGAACATTCACAGTTGTCTTAAAGTAATGAACAAGCATTCTTCCAGTAGTGTTATTATACACTGAACAAAATTATAAATGCAACACTTTTGTTTTGGCCCCCATTTTTCATGAGCTGAACTCAAAGATCTAAGACTTTTTCTATGTACACAAAAGGCCTTTTTCTCTCAAATATTGTTCACAAATTTGTCTAAATCTGTGTTAGTGAGCACTTCTCCTTTGCCGAGATAATCCATCCACCTCACAGGTGTGGCATATCAAGATACTGATTAGACAGCATGATTATTGCACAGGTGTGCCTTAGGCTGGCCACAATAAAAGGCTACTTAAAATCTTAAAACAAAAAAAAATCTGTTTATTTTAGTTGAAAATTTGTTTCAGAACATTCAAAATGAACGTTTCCATAATGTTTGAAGAATGGAATGTTCCTTTTACATTCACATTACCAAGAAATCCAAAAAAAAAAAAAAAAATGTTTTGGGCGTTCAGAGAACATTCAGAAATAACATTTTCATAACTTAATGGGAATGTTAGAAAAATGTTCTTAGAACTTCAACTGAGCCCAGCACATGACATATGGAGAAATTACAGGTCATGGCCACTAGTTAAGAATTCGTTCCTTTGTTTTAATAAATTGTGGCCACTAATTCGTTCCATCCTTTTAATAAATTGATTGAACTAAAACAATGTAAGTTGTGTGGCCACAATGTAAGGAGGGAACGAATTATTACAGTTGTAATCAAAACTATTCAAACCCCCATTGCAAATCAGGTTTTGTTCGTGGAAACAAATTAATTTGTGGCCACAATATACTTTTTTTTTGTCCGCCATCATGTGCGGAAAACAGCTGTTGTTATGTGGAAAACAAATTTCATCCATATATACTCATTGTCCTTGAACCTTATCATTCACAAGGGCATAATTAGGCTCACAGATATGGTCACTGTGATTTTTCCAAGTAAGACACATTCCTGGGTCAACATATTTTGTTGATCCTGGAACTACATTCCTGTCAAAAAATCAGTCCTAACTCCATCCATATAACCCTGGTTGTGAGCCTAAATGTGTGTGCATAAACCGTAAACCTGTCCCTCAAATCTGATTTTAGAATGTTGTTCCAGGAACATGTTGTACTTGGTAAAATCATGTTCACCCACAGATTTTAAAAATGTTTTGGGATTATCTTAAAAAGTACATTGATTAAACAAGTAATTATACAATGTGTAGTATAGGAAGTCAGATGATACACAATGCCATTATTTAGTTGTGACATCTTATTTCAAACTTTGATTTATCTCATCGATTGAACCTTTTTCCCCCTCATTTCCTTCAGAGACTTGAAACTGATCTCGCCTACTGGATGGACCACCACCGATCCAGTGACCAAGGTCGCCAGCATCACTATGATGAAAACTCTCCCATAGGACCTCGGAGCGCTGGGTCATACAGACATGGAGCAAATGTCAACTATGACTACTACTAAAACACCATGTCCTCCCAGAACCACGTCACTGCTGCAAAGAATACAATTCTTAGACATAACCACTCTGATTCTTTTGTAGCTTGTACTCCTTTTGTAAATTGTAACAGATAGAACATCAAAATAAAGCCAATTTTTAAGGAATAGTTGACACATAAATAAAAATTGTATCATTACTTTTATTCCAAAATAACAAATCTTTAGAAAAAAATATCATAAGTAGCCCATATGATAAATTTGAGATGAAAAGACTGAAATGTAGTTCATTACTAAAATCTTGTCCTCATTTTAGAGCTTGATAGCCCCAGTCTTCTTTCGCTTTCATAATAATGAAAAGAACAACAATATTTTTTCAAAACATCTTATGGGTTAGGAACATAAGGGCAAGGAAATGATGATGGAATCATTTTTGGGTGAACTATCCTAAGTAGTTGCATAGACTGTCAATGGAGCAACAGAAATCTTTCATTAAAACATTCATTTTTTTTTTAACGAAAGTCTTACGTGTTTGAAACGACATAATATTTTTCAGTGAACTATCCCTTTAAGGTCTTCTATCTGGTGTAGTTTTCAAAAGTCTGCAGTGTCACAATAAAGACCACAAAACCTAATTTTACATAACCTGTTTTTTTTTCTTTCTCTTTTTTAACTATTCAGCAAGGATGCATCAAATTGATCAAAAGTGACAGTATTGGGTTACAAAATATTTATTTCAAATAAATGCTGTTCTTTTGAACTTTTAATTCATCAAAGACTTTTCAAAATGTATCACGGCTTCCACAAAAAATATTAAGCAGGACAACTGTTTTCAGCATGGATAACAATCAGAAAAGTTTCTTGAGCAGCAAATCATATTAGAATGATTTCTGAAGGATCATGTGAGTAATGATGCTGAAAATTCAGCTTTTTGAAATGTTCATTATATTTTACAAAATTAAAGTTATTGTATTTTTGATTATATAAATGCAGCCTTGGTTAAATATACAGACCTCCATTTTTTATGCATCCAACAGTGGTAAAGGAAAGAGGGGGAAAAGAGAGAGAAAAGCATTATGAATGGAAATGCAGCAGTGAAAAGCAATACAAATTGGAAATGATCAGCCACTGAGCAGAAGGACAGACAAAGTGAGATTAAAAAGAGAATACAGTGAAAATCACAGTAAATATTTTATTAAAATATTTGTTTCACCTGAAATCAATTATAGATTCAAAGTTCTGTATGAAGATTCACAAAGGTAACAACAGATTTTACTCAAAATCATCACAAGGAACATTTTCCAAAGCTTTTCTTTAATATGTGTCCTCAAATTTCAGGACAGAGCTGGATGAGGTTTCCTGGTCCAGACCAGACATTCAAGATCTTTAAATAATATGCAATCGCTAATTTCCTGAAGGCGTCCATTCAAAAATAAAAAAAAAACACAACAAAAAAAAAAACACACTGCTAGATTTGATAAAAAAAATAAAATAAAAGAAAACCCAGATCACATCAATTAAAACGGCACAGAATGTAAACACAACAAAAATGCACAAGATGATCTAAGCTTGCTTTAAATAAGACAGACGACTGACAAACCAAAGTGCAAGGCAAAGTTTGTAAAATGGATATCTTTGAGGCACATTTGACTGAAAAACAAGCTCTTTAGAGACAGCTTTTTGCCTGAGCCGCTTTTCAAAACATTTGCGCAAAAATCATGAGAAAAATTCCTTTTTTTTCTTCAAAAAGATGTATCAGTAAGTGGGAGGTGGGAAACCCACACTGTAAAATGGCTGCTGGATGTCTAAGGTCCTCCAGTATCCCAGCATTCCTGAGATGAACACAATTGATCAGTTGTGTCTGGGTCTTCCTTTTTTCATCCGTGCAGCTTTGGGTTTGGGTATATACTGATTATTGGCTTGATGCTCCAGCTCTCTGCTGAAGTACTGGATGGTTTTGTTCAAGCCTTCCTCCAGTGGCACCTGGAAACACAAATTACATTTTAATAAACAGACTGTTTCAACTCTGAATTATGATTGGATCAACCACAACTGAGACTGTTGTAAAAACTACATGCATACTACATACATACATACTATGGCTGTGTCCGAAATCCTTACATTTTGAGGGGACAGCCATTTATAGTGGTCTCTGAAACCATAGTGGACATTATTGAGTGCACGCATTCAATCCCACAAGGCAGTGCAACAGTTAGAGAATACCCATAATGCACTGCGATGGTCATGCCGATTCAAATGCAGATATATTTATTTGCTTGTTTTGGATCTGGAGATGCTGTACTATTGCAGAAGAACAGGACACCCTACTGTATAAGACTGAAAACAAGGATTGGTGGAAAAAACTTGTCAATGGTGAGGAAAGAGTTAACATACATACAGTACTGTATGTCTTATGGACGTTAGAATTGCTGTAGTTTGTCAGTAGGAAATATCAGTTTTACATTTCCAAACATTCCTTTTGGCAATTATTGTAATAATCCAGTGAGATTTCTGTATGCACAAGGAGTCTGACAACAGTCGGTATGATCTGATCTCACCATCATCGAGTCTGTATGTGATTACATGAAGAAACTGACAGACTAAATCCAGAAGAACTGTGGCACATCTCCAAGACGCTTGAAGAAACCTGCCTGTAAAGCTACAGTACTGTGAAAAGTTTTAGGCACTTGTGTAAAAATGCTGTAAAGTCAGGATGCTTTCAAAACTAATGTCATAAATAGATTTTATTTATCAATGAACTAAATTAAATCAATATTTGGTGTGACCACCTTTTGCATTTAAAGTCCTCGGTACACTTGAACATAGTTTTCCAGATAGCTTTGCAGGCAGGTTTCTTCAGCGTCTTGGAGACGTTGCCACAGTTCTTCTGAATTTAGTCTGTCTCAGTTTTTTCTGTTTCTTCATGTAATCACATACAGACTCCATGGTGGTGAGATCAGATCTCCGTGTGGAGCACTGGCTGTTGTCAGACTCCTTGTGCATACAAAAATCTCACTGGATTATTACAATTAATGGCAAAATGAATGTTTAGAAATGTAAACTGATATTTCCTACTGACACACTACAGCAAAAGATATAAATAACTGGCTTTTTTGTGTAAATAGTAATGTGCCTAAGACCTTTGTACAGTACTGTATGTATTCATGCATGCATGGAAGAATGGATGGATGGAAGGAAGAGTATGTATGGATAGACGGAAATATGGAAGAATGTATGTATGTCTATGTATGTATGCATTTATGGAAGTATAGGTATGGATGGATGGAAGAATGTGTCTGTATAAATGGAAGAATGTATGTACACATGTATATACTGTATGCATGTATGGATGGATTGAAGAATTTGTGTATGTACAGTAGAAATGGAAGAATGTATGTAGGTACGTACGTATATACTGTATGCACGTATGGATGCTGGATGGATGAATATGTAATAGCTGATCCCGGTCATAAATCAAAAATGTAGCAACTTGAGTTAAAAAAGTAAACCAAAATAATAACAAAATACAAACACAAACAAACAACACCCCAGATAGAAGGCCAGCAACACACATCGGCGCCATCTTGGTTGAACTTGCTGAAACTTCATGTAGTGTTGGCAGCTCATAAAAGTTAAAACTCTATGTGGTATATGTGCCTGTGGTGTCTGATTTGTCAATGTGTGTGTTTTTTTTTAATGTAAAGCACTTTGGTCAAGCACGGTTGTTGTTAGCAGGATAAGAGGAATATGGATTCACGGTTGAATGAATGTATGCATGTACTTTTGTATGCATGTATAGATGGATGGAAGTATATATGCATGTATGGATGGATGAAAAAATGTATGTATGGAATGATGCATGTTCGTGTTTGTATGCATGTATAAATGTAATGGAATAATACGCATGTATGGATGAATGTATGTATAGACATATGTATGGAAGAATGGATGGATGTCAAATAGGTATTGAATGGGTAGAACAGTGAGATGTTATGATCAGTCTACAACTCACCACAGGTTCCCAGCCCAGAAGCATTTTGGCCTTGCGGATGTCTGGCCGTCTCCTCTGTGGATCATCCTGTGCTTCTGGAAGGAACTGAATATGACTGCGGCTCACTGAGGAGACATTCAGCGGCTGGGTGTTAATTCAGATTCTAACACCCCATTTGCAATTTTATAGAATTTCTACTTACTAACTAGACTCTTAATAAGTTGTGCAAACTCCAGAATGGTGTGTTCCTCTGGATTGCCCTAGAAGAGAGGAGCGTGCGGGCATGAGGAAGAGAGATCAATAGTGTTAGATGGGAGAAGGTCTTAATATAGTCTTCATCATTTAATGACTAAAACTGAAGGCCAAGCAATTCACTCCTTGGACAATGTGCCCAGGGTTAAGTGCTATCAGTTCAATTCAATGTCACACAAAGACAGAATATTTCTGTAGAATGGGCTTACAATAGCTCTGAAATGTGGAATGATGTGACAGGCAATAGAGTGGTCTTTTTAGATTTATAATATCTGTCCAGTCCATTTAGAACAAACAGTCTTTACTAGCTTTTATGCCCTGAAGGCATTTTTAGAGTTTATTTTTTTCTTATGAGTGACATAGACAAAAGTAAAGACTCATAACTCCAAAACTAGAGCAAAGAGAGTCAACAGGTAGGTATTGATTGATAGAAAACTTTATACATTTTTAGAAAATATACATTTTAATTACATTCAGACATTCTGAAACATGTATATGTATTATATGAAATATAATATTTTTAGATTTGAGTGATGGATTCTGTTGAGTTTGGGCTCTTTTTAATTGGAAGAATCTGCTATAAATAATGATGGGCCATCTTCCATGATTTATGCATTTCTTATGAAATTGAAAAGTGAAAACGCCACGTGAAAGCTATTTTTTTTTACTGACTACTGATGTGCGTTGTCTGTGGTGTTTTATGTATGTTATAACTACATCTAAGTGACAGATTATGGTGAGTTTGGGCTCTTCTTAATCGTGAGAATCTGCTGTAAATGTATGTACACTTTGGGTTTAAGGGATTAAACATATGCTCAGCTCATGTAATCAAATAACCAAAAATCCGATGTGTTTTTGGTTAATATTACAACGTACGCAAATATTTGTAACATTTCAAGAAGTATAAATTATTAACGTATTATGAACGAATAATAACTAAAAATTATAAATTGTATATTCGTAAATTAACATTAATGTAGATTAATAAATGCTGTAAAATCTAGTTAAATCAATAATAATAATAATAATAATAATAAATAAATCATTATTTTTAGATACGTTTATTTACATTTAGTGTTTCTGTCATTTTTTTTATTTTTATTTTAATGTACAGCCGTGGCCAAAAGTTGAGAACAACACAATTATTATTTTTTTATGATGGCAATTTGCATATACTCCAGAATGTTATGATGAGTGATCAGATTAATTACAATTAATTGCAATGTCCTCCTTTGCCATGACAATGAACTTAATCCCCGAAAAAAACATTTCCACTGCATTTCAGCCCTGCCACAAAAGGACCAGCTGACATCATGTCAGTGATTCTCTTGTTAACGCAGGTGAGTGTGTTGACGAGGACGTCTGATTGAAGATTTTTGGAGGATGGCCTGGTGTCAAGAAAGGCAGTAAAGAAGCCACTTCTCTCCAGGAAAAACATCAGGGACAGACTGATATTCTGCAAAAGGTACAGGGATTGGACGGTTAAGGACTGGGGTTATTTTCTCTGATGAATCCCCTTTCCGATTGTTTGGGGCATCCGGAAAAAAGCTTGTCCGGAGAGGAAAAGGTCATCAGTAGGGATGGGAATTGATAAGATTTTATCAATATCAATGCCACTGACGATTCTGCTTATCGATCCGATTCTTTAGCGATTCTCTTATCGATTCCTGATAGCACTGTGTGGGAAAAAAATAGTCATATGCTTTTTCAGTTTTATTTGTTTTAAAGTTTACACTTGAGTAAGTTAACTGAATAATAAATAAGATTTACAAAATAAATAAAAAACTCTTCTGTAAACAAGCATACAGGTCAGAAACTCTTCCTCCTAATATAGAATTAAAACTATTCTCTGTAAAAACAGGGATGGAATAGTTATACATAATACAGTGTTTTCGTAGAATATGCCTGTTATTTGTAAGACGCCAGGGAAATTTAACATTATATTACCCTGTTCAACGGAGGTTTAGATCAAAAACACGGCATTCCTGCAATTTAGTACCATGGGTTGATATATGTTTAAGCATGTAGCTTGTATTTGCACCCTTACACGAAATAACAGCCTTGCAGATATATAAATATCTGCCAAGTTAAAAATAAAGCCAAGCTTTAGATCGTCTCTTCCTCTCCGTGATTCTCTCCTTTGCTCAAATCGCTTTGACGTGCTATGGTGCCCGATAACGGATAAAAGGGACAGTTGTGAGTTCACGGCCTGTATGGCTGGGACTCGGAGCAGGAGCATCGATAAGAGGACTCGTTAACATCGAGGGCATACAATATCGATGGTTCATAAAACTTAGAACCGGTTCTCGAGTGGAACCAGTTTTCAATTCCCATCCCTAATCATCAGTCCTGTGTCATGCCAACAGTAAAGCATCCGGAGACCATTCATAAATCATGTGTGGGGTTGCTTCTCAGCCAAGGGAGTGGGCTCACTCACAATTGTGCCTAAGAACACAGCCATTAATAAAGAATGGTACAAAAACATCCTCCGAGAGCAACTTCTCCCAACCATCCAAGAACAGTTTGGTGACGAGCAATGCCTTTTCCAGCATGATGGAGCACCTTGCCATAAGGCAAAAGTGATAACTAAGTGGCTCTGGGAACAAAACATCGAAATTTTGGGTCCGTGGCCAGGAAACTCCCCAGACCTGAATCCCATTGAGAACTTGTGGTCAATCCTCAAGAAGTGGGTGGACAAACAAAAAACTCCAAGCATTGATTATGCAAGAATGGGATGCCATCAGTCAGGACGTGGCCTAGAAGTTGATCAACAGCATGCCAGGGCGAAGGGTCAACACTGCAAATACTGACTCTTTGCATAAACGTAATGTAATTGTCAATAAAAGCCTTTGATACTTATTAAATGCTTGTAATTATACTTCAGTATACCACAGTAACAGACTTTGTGAAAATTAATAACTTATTCTCAAAACTTTTGGCCACAGCTGTACAGTTTTTATACATTTTTTTTTATTTGATTTAGTACATCAAGTTAAACTCTTGCCAACTAGCTGAAATAAAAAGTTGTAATATTTAATTTAAGTAACAATATTTTTATGGTTTTAGTTCCACTTAACTGTCATAAGCCCATACTATTTTTGTTTTAAATTTATAGGGATAAAATTATCATTATAGCCATTCAACAATATTATAACAACTCAATATGTAAATTTAAGCAGAATTATAAACTCACCAGGTTAACTGGACTACTGATGTTACTGTTCATCAGGGACACCAGACCGTTCACCAGATCACTGGGGGGAAGAAAAAGAAACAACGGCATCACGACACAGTGTAGTGAAAGAATGATGCAGATGTGATGACTTTAATGTGAAATGACGGGGAAACGAATGAAAAGAATGAATAAAATGATAAACTATTGAAACTCATTAATTCAACTCATTAATTTGCTATTTGCAAATACAGCTGTATGGAGTCGTCACAGTTCATTTCCTCTTCAGGGCGTTCAGAAACGCATATGTGAATTCCTTTAGTGTACGTGTGTGTGTATGTGTGTGTGGGCCTGAACACAGTGGGGCAGCAGAGAGCTCGCTAACACACCAGCACAGCCATTCAAACATTCAGGTTCAACATCGGGTATTCTGTAGGTTTTTCTGCAAACATCCAGTCCATTCAGTCTCACACGCTAAGACTATTAATAACACTGCCTTTCATCAACACCTCAGGAGCTGTCATCTACACATCTACAAGGACAAACCAAATAAACCCTAGCAGTACAATTCCATTGAAATTATGATGCTTAAGATCTCTTCATTTTACATGCTAAGGCTTAATTGGATGCAATGGAGATTGTGAATAATGAATAGTTGAGGATTGCAAGGTCTGTTCAGGAACTGTGAAAGACTTTGCTAGAACTTTTTTGACTAGCACATTTATATTTAATTTAGGGCATTGAGAGTGCAAAAATTTTGGATCCGTTTGCACTGGATCCAGTAGCCCTGCCCAGTGTGTGATTACATTGGCCCAAAATCCCACTGTAGTTGAAACACCTTTTTTTTTTTATTAGCAATTATTGTGTCAAGAGGTGAAGCAGGTTTGTGCTGACGGTAAGACCTGTTCACCTCAAGAAGGAAATTTAATAAAGTATGCAAATGTAATATTACACTGCATAGTCTTCACTGTATAAATTAAACATCCATATTAATAAATCCTTCTTAAAGTTACAAAGGTTATTCGGTAAAGAAAGAGCAGTGAGTGACTTTTTCTTTGTCCTTTGTTGTTTAATTAACATAAAAACAGACAGCAGCAGAACTATTAGGATGCTGTCACTTTAAAGCCCCCCTGTAGTAAATAATTTTATCCCAAAATGACACATTTAAATCTTGTTCCTGTGAAAAAAAATTCTTCATGCCTTAAAATAGCTTGAATACACCTCTACAACCTTGCTTCATTTAGTATACGTGGATAATTGCTAATGAGCCCCGCCTCCACTCACTCACGTGAGCTCACAAATTCACTCTGCCAACTTACTGAGGTAAACTATTCACAATGGTGTCACTCTTTACAAAGTCGGACACATAATGGTAATTAATATAATTAGCCTTTTGCTTGACTTTGTCATTACACAGCTAATAATGTGCTGCTAATGTTACACAAACCATGTTCCTGTTCACCATCTCAGAGTCAGACAGCTGCCTTCTAAAAATGGTCTTTTTGTGTTCCATGGAAAAATACAGGTTTAGAATAACATGCAGGGGAGTAAATAATGACAGAGTTTTTATCTTTAGGATGAACTATTCATTTTAGATGTGTATTGAACACTAGCCCCAATAATTGCCTTTGATCTGTCAATACAGTAGGAAAGACGGATGGTGAATTGGTCTCTTTCCCTTTAATAACACTATGAGATCAATCATACTGGTCCATCTTCTCTTCACTGAGTGTCCACTGCTTATTTGAGATAACACTTCTGTATTTATCTTTATGATGAATCAGACAAGGGCTGCAAAGCTATCTTCTTGAACGGTGTGGGCCGACCCTGGGAGGGGCATCAGAGCCTGTGAAGCGGCGTTTCCAACCAAGTTCCAAACTGAGTTTTCCTCCAAACATCTCTCCCATTCTTTAGTGTGATGGTTGACTGATGCCTTTTCCTCCAGAACAAATGTACATTAATATTTAAGTTTTGGTATTTAAACTGGTAAAAAGGATTGTGAAATTTTGGCATTGTAACATCCTTATTTGTTAAGTAGGTAGGCTTCATCTTGAGTGTACACTCTTGGCATGTTTGGTTTGATTAAATTAAACTCTGGTGGGATTGCTCTATTAGTTTGAATAAGTGTGAATGCTGCCATCTGAACCCTGGTGTGCACCAACCAGCAAACCGAGACGCACTTTTCCAAACGAACTGGTGCAGTTCGAGTAAAATATAAATGCAACAAAGACAAAAGCTTTCTAAAAGAACCAAAAACAGGACTTGATGTGAGAATAAAGACAGAATGCTCAATATGGTTATTTTTGTCATAGGAGTCGTTGGAACCTCATCTGCTTGGTCAGATCTTCGTTTGTGTGCAACTGAGGAATTCCTGGAACTGTTTTGACTAATTTACTCATTTTAAAAGCTCTTTCTAAATTTTTAGCTGGAAAAAATAGCATCATATGTACGCACATAAAACAAGAGCATTTAGCAGAGCACCCAGCATTGTTTTAAATATTCGTAGGTTTAGTCGCAAATTCGTCATAAAAGCTGTTTTGTTTTTTATCTTTACGAATGGTGTCAAAAATGACAGTGTGAATACTAAGTGAACCAGGACTAACTGTATCCTTTTCTTTTTTGGTCTGGACCAAAGCAGACACGTTATGACGACTTGCATAACCGATAAACATCACAGATACTGTAAGATAGATCTTTCTGGCCAATATTGTATGGACAATGTGTTTAAGGGACAGCAGTTGAAACTATATGTTGCTTATATAGGATGTCTTCGATACGCTAAACTGCTGCTTCTACATTGTTTGGAGTGTGATGCAACACAACAGCTAATCCTGAATAGGTTTGGGCAATCCTGCTCTGATCTGTATCATGTTACAATCTCTCAGATTAAATATTTGGAGCCAAATTTTGTATGACCTCATTCATAGTTGGGAATAAGCAGATTGTACAAAATCCTGAGTAAAATAGTTACACTTTCTCATGAAACTGAGTTGAAATGTTCTTCTATTTGGTTGGAAGCTTTCATCTAAAATCACAAGTGCTGTAAACCAGTTCAGTGATTTAGAAATATAGACAAGTCTTTAAAATAATTTACAGTGCATTGATGTGTTTTATGCATAGCCAAGGCACTGCTACAGAACATTGATCTACTAGTTGAACCACAGGAACTTTTTTCTCAGATTGAAAAAAACAACAACAACAACAACATTCTCTTAACCCACCTCATCAATTAAAAGCTAAAATATTACAAGATTCTTGAATAAAAAATAAAAGTCAAGAGAGGTAAAAAGCTGATTTTTTTTAAATGCCTCTTAAAAGGTAGCTACTTTGTGTTTAAAGGAATGGCCTGTATCCAACAGTTGAAACCAGTGGCAATGGCAAAAGAGATGTTTGATTACAAAATAGGATTTAAGCTGCTGTATGGCTCTGAAAAATGTACAGCATGCTAAAATAAAATAGAAAAAAAATAAAAATAAAAAATTATATATATACAGGTCCTTCTCAAAAAATTTGCATATTGTGATAGTTCATTATTTTCCATAATGTAATGATAAAAATGTAACTTTCATATATTTTAGATTCATTGCACACCAACTGGAATATTTCAGGTCTTTTATTGTTTTAATACTGATGATTTTGGCATACAGCTCATGAAAACCCAAAATTCCTGTCTCAAAAAATTAGCATATCATGAAAAGGTTCTCTAAACGAGCTATTAACCTAATCATCTGAATCAACTAATTAACTCTAAACACCTGCAAAAGATTCCTGAGGCTTTTAAAAACTCCCAGCCTGTTTCATTACTCAAAACCGCAATCATGGGTAAGACTGCCGACCTGACTGCTGTCCAGAAGGCCGTCATTGACACCCTCAAGCAAGAGGGTAAGACACAGAAAGAAATTTCTGAACAAATAGGCTGTTCCCAGAGTGCTGTATCAAGGCACCTCAGTGGGAAGTCTGTGGGAAGGAAAAAGTGTGGCAAAAAACGCTGCACAACGAGAAGAGGTGACCGGACCCTGAGGAAGATTGTGGAGAAGGACCGATTCCAGACCTTGGGGGACCTGCGGAAGCAGTGGACTGAGTCTGGAGTAGAAACATCCAGAGCCACCGTGCACAGGCGTGTGCAGGAAATGGGCCACAGGTGCCGCATTCCCCAGGTCAAGCCACTTTTGAACCAGAAACAGCGGCAGAAGCGCCTGACCTGGGCTACAGAGAAGCAGCACTGGACTGTTGCTCAGTGGTCCAAAGTACTTTTTTCGGATGAAAGCAAATTTTGCATGTCATTCGGAAATCAAGGTGCCAGAGTCTGGAGGAAGACTGGAGTCAAGTGTCAAGTACCCACAGTCAGTGATGGTCTGGGGTCCCATGTCAGCTGCTGGTGTTGGTCCACTGTGTTTCATCAAGGGCAGGGTCAATGCAGATAGCTATCAGGAGATTTTGGAGCACTTCATGCTTCCATCTGATTTCATTTTTCAGCACGACCCGGCACCTGCTCACAGTGCCAAAACCACTGGTAAATGGTTTACTGACCATGGTATTACTGTGCTCAATTTGCCTGCCAACTCTCCTGACCTGAACCCCATAGAGAATCTGTGGGATATTGTGAAGAGAAAGTTGAGAGACGCAAGACCCAACACTCTGGATGAGCTTAAGGCCGCTATCGAAGCATCCTGGGCCTCCATAACACCTCAGCAGTGCCACAGGCTGATTGCCTCCATGCCACGCCGCATTGAAGCAGTCGTTTCTGCAAAAGGATTCCCGACCAAGTATTGAGTGCATAACTGAACATAATTATTTGAAGGTTGACTTTTTTTGTATTAAAAACACTTCTTTTATTGGTCGGATGAAATATGCAATTTTTTTAGATAGGAATTTTGGGTTTTCATGAGCTGTATACTGTATATGTGACCCGTCACAGAAACCAGGGACACAAGTCGGCAGCACAACTTTCGAGCAAAATGAGAAAGAAGAGTTTTTTTTCAAAATTGGTGAATTTCATTTTTTTGCAGAATCTGTTAGTTGAAATCACGAAGAAGCCTCTCCATGTTTGAGATAGCAGTATTATTATATTTAAAAGCTTACATTTTGAGGTTGAAATCGGCTTGTTTTCGGAGATTCTAGCACGCAGTAGGGGCGTGGCGTGTTATTGTCTGTGTGTATTTCCATACTGTATATAGCGCTTTTGTCCCCGCCCTCCAAGTGAACCGCATGGCTACTTATTATGCTGTGCTCTGGTAGGCTCTATCTGATATCAAAATTCAATGAAGATGGACGCCGCAAAGATTGTCGCAGACGAGCTGAACCGTGGCAGTTACACCGAAAATGTTTTCGCCGCTCGGGAAACTGAACCGGAGGTATGGGCGCGGCGCGCGCGCCCTCGGTGTTGAATATGGCGGCTCGGCTCGCTGACAGCGGTGGCTGGCTGTTTCATATGTGACGCCCCGATTGCTTTGAATGGGGAAAGTTTTGTGAACTGAACAGACTTAATGGACTGGCAACAATCTCCATAGAACATGAACTGGCACAGAGAATCGAAATAGAGGATGCAGTTAAGACCTTTGCTGCGATGAAGGCGATGAAGGCCTGCCGTGCGCGTTTCTGAAACGTAAGTTTAGCTTCATTTGCTCTTTAGTCGTTATGGAAAATTCCTGTCATGACTGCTTAAAGAAAAATGCCAGCAGGCATTTGATCCTGCATAAACTTTAATATTGTTGACATTTTGGGCACACGCGCGTTGCACACTATTTGCGTTATATGTAGGCCTATGGCTTATTGGTCTTTGTGTGTTGTTGCTGGTTTTGCGTTATATGTATGGCATATTGGTCTTTGTGTGTTGTTGCTGGTTTTGCGTTATATGTATATGGCATATTGGTCTTTGTGTGTTGTTGCTGGTTTTGCGTTATAAGTAGGCTATATGGCATATTGGTCTTTGTGTGTTGTTGCTGGTACGTTGCAAATAGAGGGGCATCACAATTGTTTTTCGCCTAGAGCTGCTGCAGAAGTGCACTCATTCGAAGTGCAAAAAAAAGCTGTAAAGCACAGGGGGGAGCTTTACAGGGGGTATGGCTTATCTAAATGAGATGTAAATGAGCCCTATTGTCACTCCTAGCAGCAGAGAGAGGTGAGAACTGCACAATCTTTCGAGGTCGTTTTCTCATCTTTGAGCTTTTTTAAGTGCCTACCTTCAAATGGCCACAACTTCTCCAAATATTATCAGATTTCCACATGTTACACATCGTTGGAAAGCTTGGAGACTACACTTTTAGAATCTATGAATAACTCAAAATGCCCCAGAACCAACTTGTGTCCCTAGTATCCGTGACTGGTCACATATATTTATCCATTTCATTTGAGCATATATATATATATATATATATATATATATATATATATATATATATATATATATATATATATATACACACTCCCCAGTGTCAACAATGCAAAAAACAATTCCCTCAGTAGAGTGGCCAGTAGTTTACATATGAACAGAGGGTTAAAAACTGGGTAAGGCTTTTAGCAACTCAGCCAATGTCTGCCATTTAATACGGTGACCTCAAAGAAGAGTCTGAAACAGGTTCAGAGAGGAAAGTTGGAGAAATTCTGCTGTCATTCCCATGTCTTATATTGCACGATCCTAATTAAGTGAACTTTGCACATCCAGGAAAATGTTTGATCTGCTGAACCACCACATCATCTGTCTGTACACAAACACTGCAGCCGTTTAAAAAAAACAGAGTTCAGCCTTTGAAATACCTTCAATGCAATTACCAGAAAGCATTAGTAATCCCATCAAAAGCAGACCTCCGTCTTTGAAAACGCCATGGAGCAATCTGTCAGGAACGTCTGTTTTTCCCCAATGTTCATTTCATTTAGACAAAAGATAGGACTGCGCTGATGCAGTCAGGCTCATTTTAATACTTTGTTCCCTGTTGACGCGTTTCATTTATGCACTTTTTTTGACATTACAGAGATCAGATGGGCTTTCTCACTACTCTTATAATTCACATGCACGATACTATTAGAAAGAATAATACACAAAACTAGAGGCGACAAACACTGATAGAAATGGAAAGAAAAAAGGACAGATGGATGTGTTGCATAATTCTTTGTTTGTGGCTGTAGCTTTAAAAAAAAAAAAATCCATATTGCTTTAAACACCCCAAGTGCCTTGAAGGTTACAAGCATGGAGTTGAAGCTTTCATTTAAACAAGTAAAATGCTAGTATATTACATTCCTATATTTCATTGTTTTTGTGTTTTCATAGTTGAAATGATGATACGTAATTACCAGTACAACAATACAGCAAAGCAAATGCTGTGTCACTTACACATACTCTAAGAGCTCTTGGGAGGTATGAAACAAATGAAAACACAGCGATACTTCTATTTGAGTTTTATATTAGTGCTTACCTCACATATTGGAAAGCTCTTGTCTGAGAGCCTGAACCGTAAACCTGAAAAAGGTGCAGGAGAAATACACACAGAATTATAATCAGAGTCGTCAGAGCACATGCAGCAAGAGCTGATACAAAGTGACTGAGGAACAGTCAATCCGTATGTGAAATCCTCATGTGAGCTTAAGTGTTTACAATAAGGAAGCATGCACATTTAACAGTGTTTCTTCAACTAGGCACTTTTATATCCCTGGGGTGCATTTCTATATAAAAAACAGATTTAAAGGTTTTTTTTTTTATTATATGAAGGTCTTGGAAACATTCACCATGCCTTCATAATTTTTCGTTACTTTCCAATGTATAGGAAAAAAATATATGTATAGGAAAAATATACTTATATGTATAGGAAAATTTTAATTTAAAAAAATATTATTTAATTGTGGGTACTTAAAATGAAATGTCTTTCCACCACTCATTTTCAACATAAAATAATTGGTAATTTGAGGTGAAAAAAGTCAGAATTCTGTATAGATGCTTCTAGGCATCTATTAATTGTAGATTTGATTAAATAATTTTTTTTCATTTCACAAGGTTTTCACTCTTACTTTACTCCACTCAATTCCTCTTCACAAAGACAGACATATGAGTGTTACTTCAAATTGCAAGTAACACCCATAAGTGTGTCTGAGTGAAGTTGAAATGAGAGTTACTGTAGAGTTAGGAGGTGTAATTAACACTGCACATGGTTCTTAATTTTAATGAGGTGAACGGGTCTTACCGTCAGCGGCTCTCCCTGTAAAGCCTGCAGAATGAAATTACTGACGACTCGCCCATCATTCATGTGCATGCGAGATCCGAAGGTATTGAATATCCGAGCCACCCTCACCTCCACTCCTTCCTGTGAGACACAGCCACATGCAAACCTCATCAACACGAGTTCGGATGCAAGTGTTAATTGCTTAGTGAACATGCAGCAATATTCACATTAGGATTATACGCAGATTAAGCTAAAAATATATTCCTTTTTCTTAAAAATATTGTATTGATACTTGAGATCCTTGTATCAATACCTTCACATTTTTGTTTAAAGGGATGAGGCCTCTAGTGAAAATGCATCTATTTTGGTTTCTTTTCTGATTAAATCAAAACATAAGCAAAACATTTATTGGACGAATTCATGTAAATGTCCATGAATTTCAGAATCTATTAGTATTTGGTCCGTTCCTCTTTTGCTTCATTTACAGCAGCACTCGAGAGTCACAAACATTTTACAAAAATCATTTGTAATGCCATTTGTAATTTACCAGTGTCATACGACATCTTATTTCAAGCAAATGTGACATTAATCATTAAATGTCCTTGGTCCACCTGTCAAAATTGTTGAAACTCTCCCATTAAAAACCACGTGGCCACACACACATTTCCAAGGTGTTGGTCATTGATGGAAAGCCTGTAGCAGGGGAAGATGTGTTTTTGTATCATGCAAATGTCAGTGCTTCTGAATGGCTAGCATCCAATCTCTCAATATATTTTGGACTGAAAGTGCAGCAATGTTCATTTGACCAGCTATATTAATATAACAGTATAAGCCTTAAGGCAGCTTTCAGGTCCTTGGAACTACAATTTCTGCTTCTCTGAAGTGGAATGATAAAACAAATAGTTTTCTAAGATAGTTCAAAAGGTTTGGAGTATCAAAAGATGGAGTGTTTCGTTTCAATACTGATAACTACCAATACTCAGCTCACTGAAATAACCAATTTTACTGGTTTACAGGCATACCAATAACCCAGCAACACAAGAAAACCTTGATTACAAGAAGAAAATCAGGTTATTCCCCAGCAGAGTCGTCAAAACCTAATCATCCGTGTATCTGACCCTGAGTGTTCCATTTGTGGAGTCATGTGAGCTGTGATGTTAAATAAAGCATTAAAAAACCCAGGGTATTTCAAAATGTTAGAAGAAAACATGTACGGACTCATTTTCCTCTCGTTTTTACAAATGTACCACTTATACATAGGGCTGGACGAGATGAGAACACATTTTTTTGAATTGTCTTTTGAATTGTCATGTCAGAGTACACATCCATTTCTTCCTTTTCTGTTCCTTCAGTGCCATGTCAAACTGACACATAACAATTAGAGTAACTTCAAGGCTTGTTATATGACCGGTTGTGAGGGACAATACGAGTATGACATTTTAAACCTGTTCAAAGGAGAAACATTATGAATAAACAACAGGTCCAATATCAATAATACCCTTAAATTATGTATATTTACACATATAGAGTGACATATTGGTACACACCAAGCCTTTCTTGAGATTTGACAGCTTGTCATCTGGACAGATACTGTACATATACAGTGGTAACACACAGCAATACCTTGATGTGCTGACTTATGTTGGCAAACATTTATTTGGTTCTTTTTTCTATTCTGTTTTAATTTTATTTATAATAGGCTATTGATGCAGGCCCTGTTTACAAATGGTATTAATATGCGTTTTGGTCGATGGACGACGCTAAATACAGGTGTAAATGGGGTCTAAAACGTTTTGAACTTGTCCACTTTTAGCCGCTTCCAGAGGTAGTCGAAAATGCATTCAACTGGATTGCTTTTGTTGTGTAAGCACTGATGTGATCGAATGCGCAAACAGACTGCCTACCGACCTAATGCGTAAAACATTATTATGGGAATCCCGCTACACAAGCGGAATTTAAACTTTGGCTGGAGACCCAAGTTTAGTTTTTAGATGAAAAACTTACCAAGCACAATGGTCTCTCACCATTCCTGATTTCCAACACGCATTCACCTCGTTCAGCGTGGTCTTGTTTTTCCGTCGTCTCTGGTTGTGTTCGTACAAATTGCGCAGGCTTATTTTGTCCATTAGATAATTTACCCGCCTACAGACCCTCTACTCGAATAAATCAGGACACAATTGGACAAAAGAGAGGGATTAAAACACCAGGTGTAAATAGGAATGTGTCTTTCTCGTCTACTTGAGATCCGATCGACCAAATTGCATCTTAATACCAGGTGTAAACAGGGCCTCAGCTGATCTTAATAAAAATGTCTACATTAGCTGATGTTGATTAATTGAATGCTTAAGTTTAATGTACAAAGACCATAATAAAAAGGCAAGCACATCATATATGACCTATTTACAGCGGCATTTGACTGTTTGATTCATAGACTAGGCTATTTCAAATGGACAACTATCAAATGGATACAGACTGCTTCTCAAGGTTTGTTACAAGTCGTTACAAAACTTCTGTTTAAATGCTAATAAAAATTGTTGTTGGCATGGCAATAAAGTATTGAATTATGATTATTATTATTTATATTAATGAAAATAGCATTAACATTACATACATTTTTCCTGGACCTTGATAACCACAGCGCTAATTTTCAACTACTTACGACAATGTCTGTTCCTAAAATAATTATGAGAGACTGTTGACGTAAATGTGGACTAAAAGTCATCCAATTATGCTGACTCATGCCTGTTTTTAAAACCCAGAAGATGACAGTACAAATCTAGTCAAGTTTAAATTAGTACTTTTGTGTTCCGCAGAGGAAAAAGACAAGAGGAATGACATGATGGTATGTAAATGATGACAGATTGATTCTTTTTTAATTGAACTATCCATTTAATGTTTGCTAATGTTAATAATAAAAGTAATGATGCAGTGTCAATCTGGCATGTTTATTTTATGGCATCCCTATGGAGACGTGTGGTGGGGCGTCCAAAATGGTCGACCACTTCTGCTCTAAAATACTCTGGTCTCCCATCACAAAGTAACAAATCACTATTGTCCATAATGGTTAAAAGGCCAGAACACACGGTTACACACATTTAAAACATTAAATAATAATCAAAAGAGACATCACAGGGAATAAGAAAAGTGAAGAAAAGGTCAATGATTAATTATTTCTTCACTACTAGCATTCTCATTCAATGGAACTGCAAAAATAATGCTTTCCAAAGACTCATAAGGACCTTTCTGCACCACAGAGCCACAGTGTTTAAACTTTTCAGGGAATTTAAAATATGAATGGCTTACTTAGTCATCTCTGCACAATAAGCTTTGTCAGGGCAATATATTTTAAAATGAATAACTTACCACTGTTCCCATGAGCAATACACAGTACTCAAACTACAAGAATGTCCATGTAATGACCATGAAATCGAAATTGACAATTCTTATTTTTTATGAAATGTTGCAGTGTTTATTAATGATTTATCTATGAACTGAACTAACAGCTCTAATATGAGCCATGCAAGTAAAACAATACAGCGTATAACTGCACAATATGATATTAGCTACATAAATCATTAAAAACAGTACATGTCATTGTAAAGCCTGTACTTGTGCCCACATCAAGCACTGGCCTTGGAACAACATACGAGAGATATAGAGAGTTTATCAAGAATAGTTGAATGTTTTAGGTTCAGTAGTTCTATAATTATCTCTGTGGGCATGAATAAAAACATGAAAACTCTCATAAATAGCATTAAAAATGAAAGATGGATGGCAAAAATGCCAGACAACACATAACAATGACAAAACAAGGACAGCTATAAGTGGCCTTTTTAGCAAGGAAAGGCACCTGCCTGATTGCAAGGCTATCATGTGATTGCATGGCACGCTTTAGTTGTGATGATGAGGTTGGGTAACTTGAGTAACCTTGAACCTTTTGATGAAAAAAATAAAATAAATAAAGTGGCCTGTGCACATGCACAATCACAAACCAAATTTGAGTCCAACTCAAGTCATTTTCTGATCTCAGGCCCAGTTTTCCCATATGCACTATTCTTAAATGGTCACATTTGTAAATGAAAGTCGGAAAAAATAAAGAACAGACACACTCACGTTAAGGACTGTAAAATCTCATTAATGTGTGGCAAAGCGCATCACATTTCGACCTAAATTGACATCTTGAAAATACCCTGGAGCAATACTGGGGGGGATACTTTGTAGTGAAAGAGGATTTAAAACAATACTTTTCTATTAGTTTGAATATGGACTGACAGACCTTTTTTTGATCAATGATGGGTCTAAACAACTCCAGAACATCAAAACAAATATCTGATGACTGAGGTGATGGTGGAGACACAGAGCTGAATAACAGGTAATGCCAACAGAAGGAAAATTCCAGAAAGTGGTGTGTTTGTGAAGGATGGTGATGTAATGGAAGTAGGGACAGCAGAAGGGACTGAAAAGGACTAAGTAATTTAGAAAGAAAAGACACAGATAGAGGTTAAAGGTGACAGATCAGTGATTTACCAACCTCATTTTTAATACATTTATAAATGTGAGGGATAGAGATGAGACACCAAAGGAGGAAGGAGATTAAACTACATATGAAATATCTACAGAGTGGATTTCCAAGATGACCACTCCAACTAAAAATATCAAGTGCACACATCATGTGATTTGGAGTGTTTGTGGTAATAACACAATGCCGTCAAAGCATATCGCACATGCTTTTGACACATTGTAGCTGCGGCTTTCACTCGGGTTAAAGAAGTTCCAGAATTTCGCTCCGCTACATTTATTCCTTTAGCAGACACTTTTTTTCCAGTAACTTACAAATGAGAATAGTAGCACAATATATAGAAATGATCAGAATACTACAACTATACTAATCATGATATGCATATTGCAAAATCTTGCAATAATTGGATGATTTCAATGCTTCAAAAAGTTATGAAAAGTCTGTTTTAGGTGGCAGAGAACTGTTACTTGGAGTTGTGTGTGTGCACTTTCAATGACTTATGCAAGACAATCAACAAGCCGGTGCTCTCATAGTAACCTAGTCTGAGAAGATAAGTTGCTTGCTGTCGACTTGTTAGTGCCAAAAGAATGTGAAACATACAATCAGGGTATCTCCCGATCATTTGTTTTTTTTCAATTAATATTGCAATCAGAAACATTTGAAAAAGGTGCCTTTTTCACGTTTCATTAAAAGAAAAAACATGATAATTCCACGTCATTTCTTTCAGCTTGATAATGGTCTGCGCTTCACTACAATGTAAATACATTCGCTTCATGCTGTCCAGTGCGACAAGCAGCCACACAGATTTTGATAGTTTGTCAGATTAATAAAGCAGGCGATGTGCCAAAGATATAGGCTAGGGAGTAGTTGTGGAAGAAGATGGGAAGTAAATTAATCTTTATGAGATAAACTAATATTTCACGCATAGGTTGCCAAATTTATGCCTACACAGAAGAAAGACTCGTCTAGGCTCTGCCCCAGTACGGTTTGTGTCGAGCCATTCGTTTCGTTTGGTTGTTTGATGAGAAAATGTAGTTGCAATGAACGCTTTAAGAATCCTTACAACTGTATCAGCGGATGACTATTGTTGTTGCACAGAACTGAGGAACAACTGATGATGGCATTGTTTAATGTTTAGTTATTCCAGCCCATGCAGAAGCTGACTATTCTAAGCTGTTTATTCATTTTCTACCACTGAATGTATAAACTAAATATCAAGTCGAATTCTTATTTTTTCGGGAAAACAAGAAACCATTCATTTTTCTCATATTCGACAGTTTTAATGAACTAGGATGAATCGAATGAGGCATTTA